>JAOTQR010111079.1:0-26012 GCA_025774065.1 Solanum ossicruentum | reverse complement strand
TGTGTATGTGTGTGTGTATATATATATATATATATATATATATATATATATATATGTGTTGATTTCTTGAAAAGTATTTATAGTGTTGCAAGTTGACCACACCTTGTTGAGGGGGTGCTATGCCTTAATCACCTTGTTGGGGGGTGCTATGGTCGTACTGCCATGTTGTGGGGTATATACCTTGACCACCTTGTCGGGGGGTGCTATGCCCGTACTACCAATTTAAGGGAATATACCTCAGTCGCCTTCCCATGGGGTTGCAGGTCTTGGATTTCAAGTACTAGGTTGCTTGGTCTATGATGATGGTCTCTTCCTACACATGTATTATTTTCTATATTAGTATGTTTTACTTCAAGCATTGATCATCCATGCATATTGCTAATACATTATCTCTTGCTTATGAATATGCATTTTGATTATGTTGTCTATCTCATGTTGCACTGCATCCTACATACTTAGTACTTTCAAAGGTACTAACGCATATTTTATGCCTACATGATGTTACCATATAGGAACTGAAGCCCCTCATGATCATCTTTCCTATGCCTAGTTGGTCATTTTGAAGATAAGCTATTAGTCAGTCCTCATGTTCGGGGATACTAGCTATACTACTCTCACTTATGTTAACTCTTTATGTTGAATTCTTGATACGATGAGGGTGAGCCCGAAAATGTCTTGGCCCCTTCTCAAGTGTATGTATAGAGGTGTTGTTGGACAAGTGATGTAATTGTTCTATGTTCTTGACTCTTTTTGTTTATGCTTATCTAAAATTTCCTTTAGTCCCTTTTCCCTTATTCGTACTCTCTTATTATTGTTTACTTTGTTTGCACGACTAAGGATGTGTAAATGATATGCTAAGAGGCTTGTTTAGGGTCTCATTCATCGTGTCATGTCTAGGCCCTAGGCTTGGGTCGTTACATGTATGCCCACTACATGGAGTCAAAGCATCCCCTTAGCTCCAATTAATCTTGAGATCCAACAAGTAGCAGGGAGAATGACTCAAGAGAATGTAAATATCGCAGTGAATAAGCTATAAATAGGAATGATGATGTTGAGGATAGAGAAGATAATCCACACCAAGATAGAATAGGCCATAACTCAAGGAGTTCCACGAGAATGCCTATGGATGGAACCAATACCGACTAAATCCCATGGCCATGGACGTTATTGTTGCTATAGTGTTGCCATCATTACTGGCAAACACTAAGTTCACGGTGAATCATGGTTTATTCACGGGTCTACCCTCTGAGGATCCTCATAGCCATCTGCATAATGTGGCTTTTGTCTTACCGATAATATAATAGTTTGTCTATCAGAACTCCCACAAAGCTCAATCACCAGTTGGGCTAAATTGCAAAGAGCCTTTTTGGAAAGATACTTTCCAAAGTCGAAGAAGCTCAAGTTGAAGGATCAGATTAACAATTTTGAGCAATTACCGGGTGATTCCATTAGCACAATGAGCGAGAGGTTCACCAAGTGCTTGAGAAGTGTTTCGGACCATAAGATCATGGATGATGCCTTAGTGGAGATTTACTATTGGGCTCTTGACGAGAATAGTCAAGCTTGTGCCGATACCCTTATATTCTCTAAGATCAATCGTTCACAAGAATAGCAGAAAGAATGGAGCAAGTCGTCAAGACTAATTGAGCATGAGGTCAACTGGAGAGAGCTTCTATAAGGAGCTTATGTGTGGTGAGTGCTAGTTCAGAGCAGGCTAGAATCAATGAGGAGATCATGCAATAACTTGCTCAACTCCGCATGAGTATGGACTTGATGGTTGAGAAAAGTCAAGAGAGAGTTCATGTGGTAGTCCACTAACCTCCTAGAGCACCCATGTACGAAGAACATTATTATGATGAGGAGGCTTGCTTTGTTAGAGATCAAGCGGTGGGTTTTCGGAACAATGCCCAAGGGTCCAATTCTGACTATTGGCATCAAGGTTCTAGAAACTTAGGTTGGAACTGCAACCGATAGGGTGCCTATAGAAATAATTATGGGGGTTATTTTGAGAGAGAGAGAATTTCAAAACCCGAGTAGGTTCAAAGAGATAGTTATAGTAGTAGTCCTTATGTGCCACCCCACAATCGTGATGCCCGGGCTAGTAACTCAAGAATTGAGGTTGATGAAGAACACCTAAACACAAGATGAGTCTTTGAAAGGGATAAAGTCTGATATTTCAAGTATAAACCAGAAAATGAGTATCAGCCGGTAGCTATCAAGCAATTAGAACAAAAATTTGGTCAAGTGTCTACTCAACTAAATCAATGCTAAAAAGGTACACTGTCAAGCAACACGGTCCAAAACCTAAAAAATAATGGGCATTGTATGGCGTCCACGATGAGGAGAGGCAAGAGTTCTATTGACCCTCCAATGCCAGTGATTGTGGATGTTGGGCATGAAGAGATAATTGTGGAAGAAGGTGTGAATGAAAGAGAGGAAGACAACAAGGATGGGGTAAGCAGTGAAATGTCTAAGGAGCCAGAGAAGGGTAAGACCATCCCAAGGCCTCCTCTTCCATTTCAACAAAGACTAAAGCAAAAGGAGAAGGATAGTATATTCAAACATTTCCTATCCATGTTGAAGCAATTGTCCATCAATGTTCCTCTTGTTGAAGCATTGGAGAAAATTCTAAGGTACGCTAAATATATGAAAGATTTGGTGACTAAAAAGCACATGGTGAGCCAAGAGCTTTCGCAAGAGCTCCAAAATTATCGTACCATTACCATCAAATCTTTGGTCTAAAAAAGGGAAGAACCTAATACATTTACCATCCCTGTACCATTGGAAATGCGGAGTTTGCAGGAGCATTGTGTGATTTGGGAGCAAGTAACAATTTGATGCTCTTACAGTGTTTAAAAAGCTTGGTTTGGGTTCTCGTACTCCTATGAGAATGAGTTTATTAATGGCAGATAGGATAATCAAGAAATCGGAGGGAATACTTTACGATGTCTTAGCGAAAGTGGATAAGTTCATATTCTTGGTGGATTTTGTAATCCTTAATTGTGAGGTCCCTATTATTCTGGGAAGACCATTATTCGATATAAGGAGATCCCTAGTGGATATGGATTCTGGTTAACTCATGTTTAGGGTAAATGATGCAAAAGTAGTTTTTGATATTCACCAACTATGAAGCACCCCGATGAACTAAAAAGTAAAGTGTGGGTTGTTGAGGAATTTTGATCATTCAAGATGACTACGTTGTACCGCAATATTAAATCAGGTGCTACTTGGGAGGCAACCCAAGAGTTTTTGATATTTGATTGTTTTTAAGTTCATTTTTATTTTGTGGATTCTTAGGTAGTATTTTGATTGTTATTTTTAGAAATTGGGCTAGTTGCATTTTGAGATAATGGTGTGTTTTCAGAAGAATGTGCAGGTGTTGAACAAAATGGAAAAATTGCAAATATTTACATCTGTGGCAGTCTCTATGACCAGGCCTATGAGTTGTGTTACACGTTACGAGTCGTAGTCCTATGTCGTAGAGAGTTACAGTGATCAGGTAAAGTTGGCACTCCAACTACGAGCCAATTTTATGACTCATAGTGTAAATTGTGAGTCATGAATGGGGTTCATAGTACCCAGGTATGTTTTGATATTTTTCAAAGTGTTGGATGGTCTGCGAGATGAAGACCTACAAGCTGTAGCTCAAGCTACAACTCGTAATAGGGGTTTCGTAGACCCGACCTGGTGTATTATAACTGCGGCCCAGTAAGGTATAAATATGGGTCAAAATTACTTTGACCCCAATTTTAACCCAAATTACCCCACGATTACCCCAAATCTTTTCCCCCTTTCACGTTCGACCAACTTTTCGGCACCAAAACCCTTTTTCGGGCAGCACCTAGGTTTTGTAACTATCACTGTCATCTTTTCCTTTCAAGTTCATTGATTGTGGAATGTTTCTAAGTTATTTGTGATCATTAATCTATCTTGGTGATAAATGTATTAGGCTAGATCTTTGGTTATGATATTCTTTGGTTATGATATTCTTGATGCATGTGATTTGATAAAGCTAAATTAGGCTTGTCTTTGAGTTAGTTGAGTGATATGCCTAGAGTTTGGTGTTATGGCCTTCAGATTTTGATCAAATGTTCATGCTATCATGTGTCTTGTATGATCTAATAGTTGCTACTTTGATATGAATGTCTATAAGTTTCCAGTCTCGTGAGAGCATTACTATGTTGGGTTAAGTTGATGTTACTTAAATTATTTATTGATCAATTCTTGATGCACTTGTTGAACTATTTCCTCAAATGAATTCTAAGTATGTGATTGAATAATCTTGTTTTGTGTGATTTGGGGGTGGTTATATGAGTACATGTATGAATGAGTAGGGGAAGATTGATTTGATTGAGTATAGATTACTATATCCTTGTTGTTGGGGTAGATCTTTGTGGTGATACTATGTTGAGGGTTCAGGTTGACTAATGTTTAGAATATGAATGTTATGATCTTGCTCGCTGTTATGCTTATATTTGAATTGTTCATAAGGTTCGTGTGGTGAGTTGAGATGATTCAGGTACCTATTGCCTCCTGCTACGGGAGTCTTCTACGACTCATAAATGAGCCTACGAGTCGTAATTGCCTCTTGTAGGAAGTAACAGTGACCTAAAACTCTTGTACACTTATCTACGAGACCCACCTTCGAGTCATAGAACCTTCTACAAACTGTAGATAGGTCTCGTGGACTTGTGCCTGTTTTCAAGTTAATCCTTGGAACCCTATAAAAAACTACTCTACAACCCGTAGCCATGGATACGAGTTGTAACTGCATCTCGTATGTAGCTTTAGTGTTTAATTGTTTTCATGCACCCCTGATTTACAAGACCACAATACGACTAGGGGTCCTAACTATAAGTCATAACTGGCATTCGTATCTGTTATGTGTAACTGATCCAAGCATATATTTTTCTTATGTTTTTCTTTTCTTTATTCTGTTATCGGTTGATTGTTTGGGGCTAATTATGGATTACTGATAATTTTTTTCGGGTAGCATGGCCCCTAAAAGTAATCTTACAGAAGTTAAAGCCCTCAATAATAAACTTGTAGACGAGCCTTTTGATACCAAGCATATGGATGAAAATAAGACCCAAGTGAATGGGTCAATCGAGGCTCTTAATTTTCATCCAGATCTAGAGGCCGAGGTTCCTCAAACTAGGGTTGCTGCAAGAGCTGCTCAGACGTAGGTTCGAGATGGTAGTCCCTCCCAGTCTGAGGAGGAGGGAAGTGGTGATGAGTCTGAGCAGAGTATGTTGTTGAGTCCTTCAGGGACAGAGTCTAGTTCTAAAGAGGACTCTCAAGTCATAGAAGATATACAATCCTCGGTTGCCACATCTACCTCTTCCACATCAAATTCTATAACTCATCTATGGGGTGTCGAGGGTATGAATACTATATTTGATGATGGCTTACCGCCAAAGGGGCAACAGAAGACCACTACAAGAAAATAGGTCTTCAACAAGAGGAAATTTCATCGCTAAAAACATAAATCCAGTCGTTATTAGTAAATAACGACCGATAAAAATCTGGTCATCATCAGTCATTAAAAGCTCTGTCGTTAAAAATTTAGCGACCAGATTAAATCTGATCATTAAAAAGCTTTAACGACGATAAATATTCGATCATTATACCTCTTTTCAGCAACCAAATTTTTTCTTCATTAATTGATATTCTAGTTATTAAAAAAAAATATAGGCAAGCCAACTGCACTTCAGGGGAGGGGCCCGACCACAAGGATCTATTGCACATAGCCTTAGCTTGGGTTTCTGCCACATGATGTTACCAAGGTTTGAACCCATGACCTTCTGGTCATATTTACAACAACTTTACCAATTACTCCAAGGCTCCCTGCAGTTCTAGTTATTAAAACTTTAATTATAACCACAAATTAGATCAACAAAAGTGCATATACACACACATACCTACAAATATGTGAACATATGAAAACATACAAATCGATTATATTCATATTAAATTTCATAGTAACTATAAAGAATGATTTTGTGTAACATTACGAAAATATAAACATACAAATTATATGATATTATATTTTTAACTCTTAAAAGAAAAACTAGAATATCCTTTCTTAAATATGAAATGCATTCTTTCTGTGTTTCAAAAAATTTTCATAACTTATACTTATTTACTATTTCTCTGAGAATGAGTTCTTCACACTGCATGATCTGTCAAAAGACAAGTATAAAAACTTCATGTAAGATTATTAATAACACTCCTGATAACTATTATTTTATTTTATTTTTTGCAAAATCAAAGATTAACTACAATGAAATATAAACTTTGTTTCTATTATCACAATCAAATAAAAATAAATTTGGGGTTTCTACTTCTAGACATAAAGTTGATTGTTTTGTATTTTGTACCTTAAGATATTGACTTTTTGTACATTGATTCATGGATAAAACCCCCCAACTTCTTTTAGTTTCATTTCTTATATTAATAGTATTCACCTACTATAAATAATTCAATATCATTAAAATATCATGAGATACAAATCAAATATATCATCTTAAATTTTAAATAATAAAAAAATCATAATCTTTTAATTAATTTAGCAGTTGATTATATGTCATGTAAAACGTTTTAAATTGTCTGTTTCCAAAATTTCACTTTCTACTTTTCTAACTCAAACAAATGATTTTTCTCTGTATGCACCTGTTAGTTTCACAACCAATAATGAGAAAAAAGTCTACACAATATAAATTTTTATTGGAAAAGATATTATTACTGAATACTGATTCTTAAGTCTATTGATCGAGGTAATTTGCAAGTGGAGAAACATCTATCCTCTTGAGGAAATTACTTACTACCAAATTTATGTAACTTTTCTACCTTAGATTAATCTCATAAGCTCATATTATTGTTTAATATAATTACTTCTATTTTCAATGCTTTCTTTCATTAAAATTTTTGTTTTGACCTACTTCATCTTGTATCTTTAAAAAGGTCAAGTAAAGAAGAATAAATTGTCTCTCAAAATAAAAACATATATAGAAACTATATTAAGAAAATATTTAAGTTAAAAAAAATTGTGCCAAAAAGATTGTAATTAAATGCTTTTACAATTTCATATAATTGACTATAATTAAGAATGATGGATAGAGTTATTAGAAAATAATTCATTAATATTTTTTTGTTTTTATTAAACTTTTTTTATTATGAAATAACCAAAATTATAAAAATTGGAGGATTCTTATCTAAATGATGGAATAATTAATAAAGCACCACTTGTGAGACTTATAAAATGTAGTCTGATATCTTTGCACTCATATTAATTAAAATATATTTTAAACTAACTGATATGTTTTACCGATGGACTGTTATGTTTTTAATGATCAAATTTATCCCCTGATTAATGTTGGATTAAATTTTTTCTTTAACAACCGAACAAAAATTTGTCACTATAGGTGTATTTATAACGACTAAAAAAATTTGATTGTTATTAAGTATATTTATAATGACTGAAATTTTTTTTGTCGTTATAAGTATATTTATAATGACCGAAAAAAATTTGGTTGATATAAGTATATTTATAATGACCAAAAAAAATTTGGTCATTATAAGTGTATTTATAACGACCAGATTCATTTTCCTTTGTTAAGAAATGGTCGTTAAAAGTCTTTTTTCTTGTAATGGACCATACGGTTGATTTATGAAGAGCCCTGATTGATTGATACTGGATTCAGCCATGTCCCAAGATTTGAGGACGTTATGACACAACATGGGCTCAAGTGGTTGACTACTAAGCTTGATCGTTATTCTCTAGCCATGGTGTGGGAATTTTACGTAGCCTATGTAGCCACCATACTTCAAGATCTTCCCAAAGGGAAGAAACCTATCAACCAACCCAGGTTGAGAGAGGTGGTAGTGAGAGGATGACGGGTCGGTATATCGGAAGAGATGATCCGCCATGTAATCTTTGGCCCTACATACCGAGCATCAAGTTCTGCAACTGATTTTGATCATAGATTGAGATGATCAAGATAGCTATGATTGTGAAGAATATGGCACAGAGGACAGAGCTATTGAGATAGGGTGCTTGACATATTGCCAAGCATGGTCCAGAGCCTGGCTGGATCACTTGCATTCAAAGCCGATTATGAAGGCTTCCCTCTTCTTCCCCACTAAGTTTTGGTGGGCAATTGTTAGATCTCGCATTTGATCAACTTTCTCGGATAATGTTGTTACATCAGAGAGAGTGGTTTTGGTAGTCGGCACTTTAACTGGCTATGACATTGACTAGGTGCACTTATAGTTGAGCAAATTTATGAGTCGGTGCTCAAGAAGATCACATGCATACCATTCTCGATTCTACTCTATAGACTCTTCCTAGTAGCACAGGTGGAGATATCACTTCAGATAGATCCTTTAGTTGCAACACTTCACAATATCGATCCCAGCTTGATAAAGGTTTATGAGAACCCCATGGGGCTTCAAAGGGCACAACCTCCTCCCATTCCCAATCCATTTATGCCAGAGCCATAGGTTGAGTGTTCGACGACAGTCGCCACTAAAACTCCAACTGCTACTAATGATGAGGGACCATAGCAGCCTGAGGCAATCGCCATTGAGAGAGGTCCCATTTCAGCTGCACCTGAACCAGAGGATTCTATCTCATAGGTTTCCACACTGAGTATGGTTCACGTGTCTCTGACTAATTTTTAAGCCATCGTGCAGAGGTTATCACATGCTAAGGCTCAATTATCTCGGCTTATGCAGCAGATTAGGCTGTGGGTCTGATAGACAATTGAGGACTACAAGGAATGATGCAAGGCATTCACCACTTCCATAGTTGACGAGTGTATTGCTACGGTGGATGTGCCCGCGTTGACGCCTTTGAAGAGCGGGTAAAGAAGAGATTAGGGGAGGCTCGGCCCATAGACTTGTCACCCTTTTGTAAGGAGCTAGCAAAGTTTAAGGCTAACTTGACTTCCTCATTAGTGGTTTCAATTACAGTTCCCAAGCATGCACCATTAGAGGAGCCACTATTTGATCTTTTTACTTCGGAGGATCACCCACAACTTGCTCGTGGAAAGTGATCCATTATTGAGGATGATGTGACAGCGGAGCGACAGGTGCATCAGAAGACCTCCGAGATGATGAGGAAGCTATAGAGGACGAGTTAGGGTGAGTCTTGAGAGAATCGAGAGTAGAAGAAGAGTGGAGACAAGCCCAAGAGAAGGAAAGACTGATGCCTATTGGCTCATCCAATGCGGCTGCGGTGCAAACTACCCCACCGGAGGCAGATGATCAAAGGCAGCAAGAGACTGGTGCTGAGGTACCAGGATGTGTTTGTTTTGTTTTGACCCCTTGTATTTGTTTTGATTCTAGTATTGTACATTAAGTCCCTTGTATTTGTTTTGATTCTAGTATTGTACATTGAGGACAACGTACATTTCTTTCTATGGGGTGTGGGTAGCTATGGACTAAGGTTAATTTTGAGTATCTTTTAGTCCAGACCTACCCCAAATTTTTATCCTGAGGTTTTCTCGCCTATGTTAATTTTCCTCGTGGGTATTTGATTTTTGTTGAATTGGCATGTGTAGGATTCCTTAGATAATATTTGTAGTATATAGTAGTTGAACTTATGGCATATATCTTATTTTTAAAGTTTTATGAAATATTTTGGAAATTGGTATCCATAAAATTGTTGAGTTGTTGTTATATTGCAACCTTGCATGTTTGAATGATTTGGCAATATTTGTTCTGATTAAGTGAGGGCAATTTGATACACGAAGAATGATTTGTGAGTTTTTTTGGCTATGTAAGCAATGCCATGTAAGTGTGAGATGATTATGTTCTTGCATTGTGTGCTAATTCAGAACTTGTCCTATTACTTTAAGTTAGACGGAAGAATATATGGACTAGGAAAGGATCTTAGTCCCTTGTTCTTTGAATTAGTCTACCTTGACCTTAAATGACCAACCAAATGAGAAATTCATCCATTGTTCCAATATTTGAGCCTACATGTACCACTTCCTTCTTAAGACCTTATTAGCCTAGCCTTGTTTAGTGAAATACCTTGAGATTGGCTCAGGTATATCCTTGAACATTATGAACCTTGATTGAGGCAAAAATCCTAAGTTGAGGGTGGTTGCCAAAAGTGGCCCTGGTTTCAGAAATAGACATTGTGCACTTCAATATAGGCTAAAAGCTTAAGTTGAAAGTGGTTAGTATAAGGCTATAATAGAAAAAATGAGGTGGTGAGCTGGAAATAGAAAGAAAAAGAGAAAAGTCATGTACCGGGTGAAAGAAAAAGAAAAAGATGCCTTAGATTGAGTTGGGAAAGTAAAATGATGTGTGAAAAGTAAGGCAAGAGCTAAAAATGTTAAGAAAATACCTGAAAAAGCTTGAATGTGAAGAAGAAAGGGAAAATAATGTGGAAATGATTGAGTGTCAAGAGGAAAGTTTCAAAAAGCATGGTTCATGGTTGGCCTTTAGTCACAAATTGTCCAAAATGTCCTAACAAAGCCCCATGAGCCTACATTACAAACTTATAAAGTCCTAAAGTGATCCCATCCCAATTAGTCAAAAGTTCATGTCGTGAGTATACGGGCGCAAGTATACAGTATTGGTCAATATGTATGAATGTCATTTGTGAGAGTGAGTATGCTTGTACAATCCCTTGGTTAAATTCTAGAATCTTCACTGAGTGTTAAAAGGGATTTCTTTCTTGTGAGGGAATTTACATTGCATTGTAAACATTTTACTTGTTCAGTGATTGTGGATCGTTAATACTCACTTATGTGTCATAGTTGGATTGTCAAATGTATCAATATGTTGTGGTTTGCTTATCAGCTACATGATCCTATTTTGAAAAAGCTTATATGGGTACCTAAGTGGATTTGAGTATGGTATATGCAATTGGGTTGACTGCTATGTGTTGCTTCATTATCTATTTTGATTGAGTCATCGTTTGGGGACAAGCAACAATGCTAAGTTGAGGGTGTTGATGTGATATCAAAATACAACACATTTGATGCCTAAAACCTGAATTTTGTGTGTTCTCAATGCGACATTAATGATTTATATGTGTTTTTATGTTTGTTTTGGTAGGAAATACAGGTTGGCTAAATTTTGGGAAATGTTGCAGATTTTTGCTGATTTTAGGACCTAAGGGATCCACTACGAGTCGTAGCTCAATCTATGACCCATAGAGATGGTCCCGTAGGAACTTATAGTGTTCAAAAGCAAAGTCTGAAAATGTGAAGTTCAGCTATGCGAGCATCAGGTACAACTGTAGTCCCTTCTAAGGATCGTAAAGGGTGGATTCGTACTAAGTTCCAGTGTTAAGCAAGATTGGACCAAGAAATACAAATGTGGACTACGAGAAGGCAGTATGAGTCATAGATAAGACTATGACTGGTAGAACTGTATCATAGCAGTGAGGTCCAAAATGCAAGATGATGACCACAAAAGCCCTATTACGGCTCATATGGCATAATATGAGTCATTACTACAAGCTGTAGCAGATGCCGACCAGTTTTTCCAATTAATTGAGAGACTCATTTATAAATACTATAAATAGTATATTTTAGGTTGTTAGCAAAGTTTTACACAGGTTATGAGAGGACACACAAGAGAGACTAAGAGAGCACAAAAGTTGGGAGTAGTTTTTTTGGGTTTTTCTTTGGAGACTCAATTTTGGAGATTGGATTCACTTGCGGATTCACTTCATCTTTCAATCTTGTTATTCTAAATACAAAGTGGGTTCCAGTGAGTGTCTAATAGAATACACTTACTTCGTTCTAGGAGTGATCCTAAGAGTTTTGTTTTTGTAATTAGAGAGAGTGATTGAACAACCAATTTAGGGAAATTGCACTTTATTTCTATGGATAAATAAAAATTTGGTATAATTTTAGTTTGTGTTTTCATGTCTATCTAAAACTCTAAACATTTAGGGGGATGTAATAGTTGAATTTGTAGATTTTCCTTATGGGTGTTTGACATTTTCTTGATTAGCGATTGAATAAGTATGAGTTTCTCAATTTCTCCATGTTTCTTTTATGTATTAAGGTTTCAAACTTAGTTCTAGTTTATATCTTCGTATTTATTTGAGATGGTTTTATGAAGTTTATAAAATTGATGAATGACCATTAACTTGTATTAATATAATTAATTTTAAGAGATAATAATTGTGCTGAGGTATTGGGTACTTCACATTGTAGTCCAAACTTGGTTTGAGAAAGTAAGGGTTGATAGTTGGCATGTTTTCGAGAGTTGCATATCAAATTATAGTCTCGCCCAGCCTACCTATATGATTTCAATTAACTCTGAGCATTGTTAAACCCAACTGAGGTCTATAAATTCAACTATACCTTCTCTCCAGAAGAATTTCCATAGATTTGATTAAAACCGAATTCCATTGATCTAATTTTAAATCTTAATCTATTAGATATAATTACATTTTTATGTTTATATCTTTTGTCTCCAACACTTCACAACTTTAGTTATGTTACTAGTTTTCTTTTGAGATCTAACATCACATTCCCTGTGGGATTGACCCTAACTCTTTAGTTGGGTTATATATTCACAACCATCACTGTATTCCCAATTAGACCTGGGATACACTTGAGCGATATCAACGTGGCAACATTGCTGGGGAATGATTGTTAAGATATCATTTTGAGAAGTTTTAGTGTAAAGTAGTTTTCTAAAGTGAAGTAGCTTATTCTTTTTATAGGTTATAGGTGACAAATAAGTGTCCATGGTAGTGCTTCTTAGAAACAACTTGGGCAAATGAATGATGTTAGAAACATGAATGATGTGAATTTGGATGCCCATGAAAATGCCGGAGCTTTTTGCTTGCTACCAATTAATATGAATGTTGTGTTTCATATGACAAGGACAATGCTTCAATTTCTCCAAATCAAGGGATTCTTTAGAGGCCTAACTCACGAGGATCCTTATCATCATATTTGCAACTTCCTTGATGTTTGTAGCCCATCTTCATTCAAGAACATTTCGCAGGAGTCAAACTGACTCTAGGTATTTCGATTCTCATTGGTTGGGAAAGCTACGAAGTGGCTAGTTTAGTTGCCACGAGATTCTATTACTTCATGGGAGGAGTTAAGGCCTTATGTAAGAGGTTTGTCCCTCCCTTGAAGATTTCAACTTCGGGACAATATTCGAAATTTCAAGAGAATAGAAGGCGAACCAATACATGAGACATGGTTGTTGTACCAAAAGTCGCTGATTAAATGTCCTTATCATGGTGTACTTGAACATCTTTTGTTACAATAATTCTATAAAAACCTTATACTTGTTAACAGAGGTATTGTAAACTAGTTGATTAGTAGTGGTATCATGTGGCAAACATTTGAAATAGCATTGGAGTTACTAGATGAGATGACAAAGATTAACTGGGTATGGTACACTTGGGATGATATGGTTACTCCACTCTCATTGGTTCGATGTAAGAACAAGTCAAGAAGAATCAAGAAAGGAATGAAAATATGGAAAAGATAATGACTCAACTCGATTGGATGACTAAACACGTCATGGGTACCAAGAAAGCTGTGAATGTTGTTGGGGCAAGTGGGAGTTCTTCCCAAGATTCTACATTGTTTGATCCTATGATGACTAGGAAGTTCAATTTTTGTCAAACCAAATAGGGGGTTTTCATCCAAGTTTTCAAAGTAGGACGAGAATCGAGGTTGGAACAGAGAGGAAGATTAGAGAGATAGTGGAAACAATTGGAGGGATGGTGTTGTGGATAGAGAGAGGTTTGTTCAACACCAAGGTGATCTTTATATTCCTCCTTATGACCATCAAAAACACATGTAACAAAAAGCATATTTGAGAGATTTTTGGAATGAAGATTTGTTAGCTTGTATTTTGCACAAGGTTGAGGGGTCGGAGAAGGTACTAAAGGAGATGTAAGATGATTTCTCTTTATTGAACCAAACAATTACTTCCCATTCAGCTGCTGTTAAAAAACTTGAGACCTAAATAGGTCAAATTTTGGCTCATTTTAATGCTAGGCAAAAGGGAGGTCTTCGAACTGATACTATTGTATATCCTAAGGGTGAACCCGCTTAATGCATGGTTGTTACTACCTGTAGTGGTAAAGTTGTTTGTGATGAAGTGCATAAGGAAAATGTTGCTAAATCTAGCAAAGAAATGACTGTTTTTTTTCAAAATGATGCGTTAGCTGAAGAGTTGAATAATGAAGTGTTGAATGATGGTAATGGGCCTCAACCAAATGTGAATGTCGATGTTGCAAAGAGGAAGGAGAAAGTCATTCCTCCTCCAGTTCCTCAAAAGTTATTACCCAAAGTTTAGTCTTTATTTTCATAAACGGATAACAAGAAAGATGATAACGCAACAATTCAAAATTCCTTTCAATCTTCAAGACCCTCTCCATAAATTTTCCACTGATTAAAGCTTTTGCTTGAGATGCCTGACTATGAAAAATTAATGAAGGAATTTGTGAATAAAAGTGGATTTTAGACTTTGAGGTTGTCAAGATATCCCACAACTATAGTACTATTATGTCAAGCAACCTCATAGTAATAATTCAAAATATACGACTTTTATGACACTTGAAACATGGGATTTTTGTGAGTTTTCAAGATTTACTATTTTTTGGCTTTGGGGTATGATGGAATAAAGCAAAATAGCTCTTTAAACTGTCTATGTTTCTTTCAATTGTGAAGTAGCAGTTAGTCAATGCAACTTTCAACACTCATCATGGGTCATCCGAAAATAGTCGATCTATGTTTTAAACATAGGGGTCAGGCTGCGTACATTCTACCCCCCCTTACCTCGCAATAAGCTCCCTTTGAGGCAATAGGGTAATGTTGTTGTTGTTTGATGTGTGTTTTATGGTGTTTTATAGAAAAATGAGTAAGGCAATGGAATTTTAGACAAAGTGTGGAAAAATGATCCTAAAAGTATCAAAGTGTAGTTACGCGGAAGCTTCCATTGGCCGTGCACCACTTCACGGACCATGGAAGACCATCGCGAACCTGTCCTTGGAGATTGAAGTGTATTAAAGTCTAAGTCAGGCTCCATAGTCTTTTTCACGAGCCATGAAACCATTCACAAACCATACAAGTGCTCATTGGGAATTTACGTAATTTTGATTCACCCTAAAGAATTTCCAAAAAGATGCAAGTGGAAGTTCATGGGACCCTCCACGAGTTGTGGACCATACTGTGTGCTATGGAAGTGCTCGTGGAAGAAGACTTGGGTTGATGTTGCACAAGATTTGTTGAAGGTAAAGTTCATGGATCTTTCATGGACTGTGAAACTTACCAAGAGTTGTGAAGACCGTCATAGAAAATGACGCAAAAGAAAATTCTGAAGTTAAGCTTCACGAACCTGTTCATGAGCTATGGATCAGTACATGGTCCTTGTCGAGTTTTGTTTTTAAATTTTATTTAGGATTATGTTTTCATTATATATAAATAAGTTATTATTATTTTAAATTACACATTTGATTGACTGCTAGAAACCCTTGAGCGACAAAGAACTTGCCAATGCAACATTGAACTTGGGATTATTCAATTTTCACTATCATTTCTAAGATTTTTGACTTGTGTTCTCTTCCAATTCATTGTAAGGCATTTAATACTGATTCTCTCCCCTCATTTTGTGGGTTGTTTATCTTGAATATGCATAGCTAAACCTACAACTAGGGTTGTGGGAACTATGACAAGATAACGAGTTACGGGAACATGTGGGGCAAATTTTGGTTACTAATTAACATGTATTATGATTGTCTTCATCTAAATCACCTTCGTAATGAGTTAACGCATTGAGAACATACCCATAAGCTTGTCCAAGAGAAAAGTAATAACTAGGAAAACACGATCATAACTAGGATTTGAGAGACTAATTATTTGCCTAATTTATTAGATAGAGCGAGGGG
Organism: Solanum ossicruentum; assembly: GCA_025774065.1. Classification (NCBI taxonomy): domain Eukaryota; kingdom Viridiplantae; phylum Streptophyta; class Magnoliopsida; order Solanales; family Solanaceae; genus Solanum; species Solanum ossicruentum. The sequence continues at coordinate 10,120 of JAOTQR010111079.1, read as the reverse complement.
AAAGTACCTAGAGATCCAAAGTGACGGTTAACATTTAATACATCCTAAGTACGAGAGGAGTGGAACAAAATGCTTTTAAGAAGGATTGAGGGGTGAATTATAAGTTGTTTAACTCACTAAATTTTGTATGTATTGATAAAAAGAGTAGCCAGAGGGTGTAACGCCTGATAAGTTAATGGTCATAGGGAACAGAATCCTAGCTAAAGTCTCATTCTATACACATGAAGTTGTCACTCAAGTGTTATTTACTAATTGTTGTTACCTGTTCCAATAAATTCCCAATTTACATTAATCATTGTTACTTTGAGAAAGTTAAGATTTCAGTTGAAAAGCTATAACTGATAGACTTATTTCAACCTATTACATGGAGGACTAACACCGACTCTTAGTTGGGTAAATAGAATGTTAATGTTCATTCATATTTTTTTTGATAAGTATATTTGAATGTTATCAATGCGCCATTGCCAAGGAATATTACTCTAAGGTACATCTATTAGTTGGATTTTTAGTAGTAGTTCTATTTCCTTGTTTTACTTTTTTTCTTCATTTGTAGGGAATTAGGTTTTGTATGCCAATACCTGAAGCAATGGTAAATCAGTCATTCTCGATGACCTTGAATTAATAATTTCAACTTGCAAGATGAATGCTCAAGAGCATGAACCATAATATTAAGAGAACTAGGTGACCAACACAATCGAAATAACGGGGGTCATGATGATGACCTAGATGATGATGAGAGAGTTGTGCCACAACCACTACCCCTACCATCAACCAGTAGTAAGGGAGCCTAGCCTACAACAACTGTGAGTTGCGGATAATTATGTTGATCTTTTCGAGACTATACGGTGGTAGTCCTTTCCCTGTTAACCCTAGGAGTAAAGTTCACCATCACTAGTATTATACTTCAGATGCACACTTTAAATGGATTGTTTAGTGGAGCTGCAGGGATGATGTAAACTAGCATCTCATGAATTTGTTGTTATATGCATATCTTCTGAGATTCCTGGTGTCAGTCAAACAACTATCTGTTTGAGATTGTTTCTATTGTCTCTATCTATGGAGGTAATAAAGTGGTTGAACAAACTTCCTCATGATTCTATTAAGATCTAGAAAGAGTTGAAGGACACTTTTATGGAAAGGATCTTCCCACCATAGAGAAAGCTACAGGTAAAAGATGAGATCAATACACATAAGGAGCTACCCATGGAACACCTACATGAGACATGGGAAAGATTTAGGGGAAGATTGAAGCGATTTCCCAACCATAATTTGACAGATGAACATTTTAAGAAGGTCTTCTATAGGTCCTACAACTTTATGATGAAGCCGATCGCTAATGAAACCTTTGGTGGAACATTTAATGCTAGGACATTCCAGAATGCTATAGTAATCTTGTATCAGGTTTCTAAAAGCAATAGGGCTTGGTATACCAGAGATGAGGACTGCTCGAAGTTTCTATTTGAGATGACGATAGAGCAAGCGTGAAAGAAAGAAGAGCCTGACCAGGATATGGCTCACATAGAGACTTAGATGAACTTGCTAACCAAACTTCTATTAGAAAAAAGGTAACATAAGTTTAGAGTTGTGGAAGCCTCAAATAGGTATGATGATCTAGAGTCAACTTTGAGAAAGAAGATAAGTTTCTGAACAGCCGAGGGGTTTCTAAACATATAACTCTAAAAACCAAGGTTGGAATTATGCCTGTGATAACTACTATGATCAGCCTAAAAATCTTGACCAAGATAATTGGAAAAATAGGGATGCTGTCAAAATTAGACCAGGAAATATGTGCTTCCTCTGAACAAAGGGCGTCTAGGTAATAGTAGGGATGGTTTAGAATTGGAGGAAATGATTACTAAGGTTCTCCAAAAGGTAGAATCTATTGAGGCGGGGGTGCGAGACATATTAAAATATATGACCAACATAAGTTAGCTAGTAAACTCACGCTCCTCGTCTATCAAATAATTAGAGAAGCAAAAAGGGCAATTGTCAGCTGCACTAAACCATAGAAAGACTGGATCACTTCCTAACAATATAGTTTAGAATCCTAAAAAAGATGGGTACTACATGACAATGACCACCAGGAGTGGTAAGGTAATGTCTAAACCTATCCTTTCAGGTGATGTATGTATTGATAATAATGATGACACAACTTTAGACCCAACCAATGTGGAGAATGATGATAAATGAAAAAGGAATAACGTTGTGGCAAAGGTGGTAGAGACCACTAAAGGTTCTATAGAGACAAAACCAAAAGTTGCAAACCCTTTTCCACCTATTGCCAGACCATCATCACTGTTCCCACATCATCATTGTTCCCATAAAGAATGAAAAAAAGGTTTAGGATGGAAAGTTCTACCAGTTTCTATCTATGCCAAAGGAACTCTCTACGAACATCTCTCTAGTGGAGGCACTTGAACAAATTCTGGGCTACAGTAAGTTCATTAATGGACTTAATCACTAAGAAATGGACCATCACAGTTGATCTTATGGATAATATTCATCACTGTAGCACTATTGCTATAAGGTTCTTGGTAGAAAAGATGGAAAATATATGGGCTTTCATAATCCCAAGAACCGTTTGTGCTTATGATTTTTCATATGCCTTATGTGATCTTGGAGATAGCATAGATTTGATGCTGCTACCAGTCTATGAATAGCTCATCTTAGGATTCCCTATACCCACTTCTATGCAGCTACTTATGGTTGATAGGGCAATAAAGAGACCCATGGGTATTGTAAATGATGTGTTAGTCTAAGTGGGAAAGTTTATCTTTCTAGAAGACTTTGTAATTTTGGATTTCCAAGTGGATTTTAAGGTTCTCATCATATTGAGGAGACCCATTCTAGCCATAGGCCAAGCTATGGTTAATGTGGAGCATGGGGAGCTCACGTTCCACCTAAATACTGAGGAGATGAAGTTCAAAGTTTTTGCATCAATGAAGAGACCCAAGGATATCCAGTGGTGGAAATTGTTAATATAGATATTGCATGCACAATAGATTCCCCCATTGAAGAGAGGCTTGGTGTGGAGCTATTAACAGCAATAGTTATGAATTTTACCAAGGAGATAATAGGGGGTGTGGTGATTCAATACATTCACTACTGGGTAAGGGGCAAAGACACGTTACCCCTTAGAAGTTTGATTTACATCTGAAAAAAATAGACCATATTCGCCTGCTAGACCATCCATTAAGAAACCCCCTATATTGGAACTCAAGGAGCTTCCATAGCACTTGAGGTATGTGTTTTGGGGTTCTGACAGTACTCTTCCTATCATTATTACTACAGATCTCCAAGCAAAGTTGGCTACAACTTTATTGGGGGTCATCCAAAGATCTAAAAGGGTCATTGGTTGGAAAACTGATATTATCGGTGTTCCTCTGAGAATGTGCACTCACACAATCAAGTTGGAGCAAAACAATGTCCCAAGCATTGAGCATCAGCAAAGGCTTAATCCACCTATGTAAGAGGTGGTGAAGAGAGAGATAATAACATGGCTGGATGCAGGGGTCATATACCCAATTTTTAATAGCAACTAGGTGAGCCTAGTCTAATATGTCCCCAAAATCCATGGTGGTAAATGGCAAAAATGAGTTGGCCCTATTACAATTGATCATTAGGTGGCATGTTTGTATGTATTGCAAGAAGATCAAATAGATGGACATTGAAGGAATATTTTCCCGTGCCTTTTATAGACCAAATGTTAGACAGATTAGAAGGCCGAGGATGGTACTGTTTCCTAGATGGGTACTCAGGTTACAATGAAATTTCTATAGAACTGGAAGAGTAGGAGAAGACCACATTTATGTATCTAGGACCTTTGTATTCAAGTGCATGCCCTTTGGGCTCTTAATTTCCTACCCACTTTTTAGCATTGCAATGATGTCGATCTTTTCTACGAATATCATAGACATACATATGACATACCTTGTATTTTTATTCTTTTAATATTTATTGAAATTTTCATCTCACCAAATTTAAGAAAATAAATGAGTAATTTATCACAAGTTATTTTCCTAAGCTAAGTTTAAGGACTATATCCAAATAGGCTCTGAGGGATGCCTAATCCCTTCCCCTCGAGTAACCAAAACCCTTATCTCAAATTTTACTGGTTTCGTAAATCAAAAAGAGTCTGCATTTACATTTTCTTAAATTGATTTTTTAATATTTTCCTTAAAAGTAGGTGGCACCTCTAAACATATTTTTCAAAAATCAGAGAGCATGACCACATGATGTTGCAAACTATTTTGTCCAATTAGAAAATGGGGCGTTATATTGAGTCCCCGTTACATTGGGCCTTTTAAGACCTTGAGACGGGTTGGGCTAGATGCTTATGAGTTAAGCTAGTCACCTAGCTCAAGTCTCATTCTACACACCAAGTTGTCAATCAAGTGCTATTTACTGATTGTTGTTACCCGTTCCGATAAACCCCCAATTTACTTTAAGCATTGTTATTTTCGAAAGTTATGATTTCAGTTGTAAAGGAATAGGTGATAGATTATTTCAACCTATTAACTATATGATTAGCCCCGACTCTTAGTTGGGTAAATAAAATGGTAATGTTCATTCCTATTTCTTTCGAGAAGTATATATTAACGTTATAAAAAAATGTACCATTGCCAAGGAGTATGACTTTAAAGTACATCTATTAGTTGTCTTCTCAGTTGTCATTCTATTTCCTTATTTTACTTTTATTTTTATTGTTTACTTTTGTAGAGAATCAGGTTTTGTATGCCAAACACCCGAAGCAATGGCAAATCAATCATTCCTTATGACCCTGAATTAGTAAAATAAATTTGCAAGATGAATGCTTTAGAGCGTGAAGCACAATAGTTGAGAGAACTACATGACCAACACAATTGAAATAATGGGAGTCATGTTGATAACCTAGACGTTAATGAGAGATTGGTGCCACAACTATCACCCCTAGCATCAATCAGTGCTAAGGGAGTCTAGCTTATAGCAACTGCGAGTTGAGCATGACTATGATGATTGTGTTAGGGATATAGGGGCAGTAGTCCTTCCCCTATTACTCTGGGTGTTAATTTTACCATCACTAGTATTATGCTTCAGTTAGGGGATGATGTAAACTAGCATCTCATGAACTTTGTTTCTATATGCCTACTTTCAGAATCTCCTTTTGTCGGTCAGACAAATATCTGTTCGAGATTGTTTCTATTTTCTCTGTCTAAGGAGGTAATGAATTGGTTGAAAGAACTTCCTCATGATTCCATTCAGACCTAGAGAGAGAGTTGAAGGACTCTTTTCTAGAAAGGTTCTTCCCACCATCAAGAAAGTACAGGTCAAATATGAGATCAACAATCATAAGTAGCTACCCACGGAGGCGCTACATGAGACATGGGAAAGATTTAGGAAAAGGCTAAAGCGATGTCCCGAACTTGATTTTGACAGATGAACATTTGAAGGAGGTCTTCTGCAGGTCCAGCAGCTTTATGATGAGGCCAATCATTGATGCAACCATTGATGGATCATTCAAGGCTGAACATTCTAGAATTCTATAGTAATCTTGGATCAGGTTTCTAAAAAGAATAGGTCTTGGTACACTAGAGATGGGGATTGCTCGAGGTTTCTATAAGAGATGACGGAAGATCAAAGATGAAAGAAAGAATAGACCGGTGACCTGATGCTCACGCTCCAATAAGAAAGCGATCGCTGTTAGCAATTAACCTAACCAAAGAGTAGGATTAAATCCACAGGGAATACAGGGTTTGACTATAAGAATTCGTTATCAATCATTTGTAGTATCTATAACTATATCTTTAAATAGGGGGAGTGGGGGTTGTGATTCAAGAACAAAGTAAAATAAACACTATACTATGATGTGGGAAAACACTCAATTTTAGGGACAACTTTGGAATTGTGTTCCCCATAGTTCGTTGACTCGCTTAACCTAGATAACATAACTAGAATAAGAGATTTGCATACAGGATGGTGACTTAGGTTCTTCTAGGCCTCTTGTGAAGGTGAAGGTCGAATTTTACAATGGCGCTTGGTTGGCAACAATGGGGTGCCAACTAACCCTTACCTATTGTCTAAGTCAACCTCCCCTTTTTCAGGTTTGGTTGATTAGACGAGAATACATCAACCGAATTCACTTATCTATTTCTATTTTCTTATTTATCTACCTTGATCGGGATCATGTCAACTACCCATGGTTCCCACAACCCCAAGTTGTGGGTGCTTAGCTACTCATGGTTAACGTAAAACCAATAAAATGCAAGTAAAAGACATGATTGAGAATTTCACCCAAAGCAATGAAGATTGAAGACACCACAAGTTGCAAACACAAGCTTGATAGATTGACAATAAGAACAAAGCAAGGTTTGGGAATCCCCAAAATTGGGTTTTCCAAGAGAAAATGATAGACTAAGATAAAGACCCTAAAATTGCCTTGAGAGTATATTCAGAGATGATATTCTCTACTCAATTTTGAATCTCACTTTAAAACCCTAACTTAAAGTATTTATAGTGTGTATAACATAACCTAAAAATTGCACAGAAAAGACAACTGGAAGTTGGTACACCTTGCAGGTACAACTCGTAGGATGACCTACGAGTCGTAATCGGGGTCTAGTATCAGGTTCTTGACATCTTGGACTCAACTAGTATGACCCACAGGTACGAATCATAGCTTGGGCTACGGCTCGTATGCTCCTCTCCTAGTCTAGGTCTGCAGTTGTTGGTCCATAGTTTGGGCTCTCTGATTCTTGCTACGAGTACACCTATGCGTGTCGTAGTGAGACCTACGACTTGTAGGGTGGCCTCATAGGGTTAACCTCTACTTAGCAGATTTCTGGTTTTTGATCTCTATTTCTTGCTATGATATCACCCTATGACGCGTAGCTTAGGCTACGACTCCTAGGTGAACTCGTATGTCCTATGCTTTAGTAAAATCTGCAACTTTTCTCCAAAATCATGCCAACCTAACTTTTCTGCTAGAACAACACAAAAGCACATAAAAACCATAAAAAGTAGCATTAAGAATTCATACAATCCCTTGTTTTAGGCATCAAATGTGTTGTATTTTGACAGCACATCAACACCCTCAACTTAGAACTGTTGCTTGTCCTCAATAGATGAATCAATCTATGCAGACAATGAGAAATACATTGCAGCCATACCAATAGTGTATACATCATTCACTCTAATCCAGGTACCAACCATCATTTTCAAAACCAGATTTCAAAGCTACTGAGAACAACAAAAACATGATGATGAATCTGGCAACCCTATTATGATAAGCTAAGGAGCATCAACCATCCACAATCATTGGTGTAGCCATATGCTAACCAAGTAGTGCATATGCCCTCACAGAAAAGAAGTCCCTCTTACTCACTCAAGAATCATGTAGAGTTCAGGGACTGAGGAAGCATTCTCACTCTTACAATTGAAATTCATGCACACTGATAAACACCATAGGCTTGCCTCTATACTCATCTTTTGGCTTGGTGATAATGTGGATTTGGATCACTTTAAGACTTATGGTCTTGTAACATAGGTTCAGGGGGATTTGGTATGACCATTTAGTTAAGTAGTGACTAAAAGTTATCCTTGAACCATGTTTACCAACACTTTTTTCTTTCACAACCCAACTATTTTCATTAAATCCACCCTTCTTCTCCTGTTTCAAACTTTTCTCAAGTGCTTTCTTTCTATTTTCAGCTATGCTTTATTTCTGAACTAAATTCTTGCTACTTTTCTCAAATCAAGGCATTTATATTTAATTTTGTCCACAAGACTCATGATTCTTCATTTCTTTCCTAACTAACTACCTCATTGTTATTACTTTACCGCAATAAGGGCCACCCTGCTTTTAACTTGAGGTGAAGTACACAATATCCATTCCCCAAACCAGGGCTACAATTTGTATCCACCCTCAACTTAGGCTTTTAGCCTCAATTAAGGTTCACATGTTCAAGGATAGACCAAGGCTAACATCAAGGTATTTCATCAAACAAGATTAAGCTCGTAAGGTGTCAAGAAAGAATAAGTACATTCGAGGTTCAAAAATTTAGGACAATAGATTTACTAACTCATTTGGTATGTGATTTAGGCTAAAAGTAGATTCACTAAAAGAACAAAGTCCTAAGATCCTTTCCAAATCAACCACATCAGCAAACCAATTTAAGAGTACTAAGGCAAGTTCTAAGTCCATACAAGATCCATGAATGTGGTAAAATAAGCTCATAACACATATGGAATTGCACCCACAATCAAGTATAGACTCACAGGTCATGCTTCAAGCCTCAACATACCTGTACATTATCAGAACAAACACCACCAGATCATCAAAATGCATGAATGCATCAATAATCGCAACCTCAAAAATTTTGAAGGTACCCAATTTTTCAAATTATTCAAAAAGCATTTAAAGACTATATATATGCCAACGAATAACACCACAATAAATTTACACATTATGTACACTACCTAAATAAGATGGTTCAATAGAAAAATAACATCCACAAGGAAAAAGAATCACGACAAGAAAACCTTGGGATAAAAAATAGGGGAAGTTATGGATTTGAGGCTATTCTGACTTCACCTTAATCCATAACTTTCCACACTCCACCAAAATAGAATACTTTGTCCTCAAAGTAAAGACAAGAATGAAAACCAAACACGATAACATCTATCTATCTATATATATATATATATATATATATATATATATAAATACTTTAAAAATCAAAAACTAACATCGAAAATATAGGTAAAAATAACATCCAACATAAAAATACTTAAAAAAATTCCAAAACCAATAGAATAAAGAAATTATCTAACAACAAAACAAAGTATCTGTAATGACAAAAGAAGATTTGGGGTCAAAAGGAGTCAAACATCATGGTACATCAAGCACTAATCTCTGACTGGTCAGCAGGGTTCTGGGACACCATCTCCTCCTCAGCAATCTGGGTAGCAGCTGTATATGAACTACCTTCTCCGTGTGAATGCTGCTGCTCCCTATTTCTGTGTATGGCCGCCAATAGGATCGACTCCTGCACCACCTCCTCTGGTATCGGCTCCTCCATCTGGGTTGCTGGGTCATCAGGTCGAGGCCTCTTCTGGCTCTTCTCTATATCATGCGGGCGGTTAGCTAGCCAGTCAAACACCCCATCATCCGCCAGTGCTACCTCTAGGACTACAATAGGGGTTGCTAACTTCTATAGTAGGCCGACCTTTATCTTGGTCAACTCCTTAGTCACCACGTTCGTGTCAGCAGGCCTGACATCCTCAAGGCTCCACTAGAGTCTCACCTCAAATACATCAAACCACCGCTTTAACTGTCTCATCTACAAGTGCATGGGTGAATGCCTTCATCCTCTCCTCAGAGTCCCTCAAGGTCTGGCTGACCCAAGGCCTTATTTGTGCTGCTAAAGACTGTAGTCTAGACTTTGCCATAATCACCCTGCGTAATAGTGCTTGAAAATCAACAGCAGAGATAATAGAATCAATCTGTAATGTAGCTACTACTGGTTCTGGAGTAATGGATGATGGCATGAACTCAATCTCAACAACTGGTGTAGGCTCTATAATGGCTGGAGTAGTGCCTGTAGTAGCTGGAGGTACACCTTGAGTCTGATGCTCTACCGGGAATGGCTCTGGAATAGTTGGAGGAATAACTCTCAGAAGAGCTACTAGGTTCTCGTCAGCCTTAATTAGACTAGGATCCATCATATGTACAACCTCAACATAAGGGTCAAAGTGGAGGGAGATCCCCACACTATCTTCCTTGCACTATGTATCATGATAGTGAAGCCAAGCTTGCTGGGTGCGGACAGCGGACTCGTGAATCTGTTTTTCCATAACGCTAGCCAAGTCAATTTCGTACCTTTCTAAAATGTTAGCCAACAACATGGCCCTCTCTAATATAATCACATTATCAGTGAATATGGGTCAGATATGCCAACGGATGATGGACCACCAAAACCTTTCCCTAAATGAGAGGGTGGACCTTTGAGATGATTCTTTTGGTGGTCATAATATTGGAGCTATAGTATAGGCAACATATGACATGTAAATAATCATACAAGACAATATGGCAATGAAGAGAGTATGTTACATAAGCAATGAAATGCGTATGAAATGAAACAAC
>JAOTQR010111062.1:0-26015 GCA_025774065.1 Solanum ossicruentum | reverse complement strand
TTGTAGTGCAGGTTGCAATATTTTCTTAGAATTGACGTCTTCTGTGAAACTATATTTTGATATTTTTGAAATCGTAACAAACATGTGTGCTCAGTAATCCTCTCTTTTGGTAGTTATTTTAAATTTGTGATAATTTGGAAGTTGTATGGTTATTTTTTCGCTCTAAAATTATACATCAAATTCCCTATTGATGTATCAAATTGTAAATGGCTGGTTGGTTGGAGCCTGCAGGATTTATTGAGGTTAATAGCTCATTGTCTTTGTCACATATATCGTTCAAGTCTAGTTCACGTGTTTATACTTCATGGAGGTTAGTATTATCAAATATTTCTAGTATTAAGGGAATTCAATGATGGATGCTGCTGCCTTGTGATGACAGTATAAATGACAAAATATGAAAAGTTTCTCATTAACATATATGAAAGAAAACTAGTTCACTATCTAAAGGTCCTTGATAAAGTGTTTCACGGTTTGTCTGACGGATGGTTAGTTTCTATTGAAAAAGACTTCTAAAGTCTCTGTCTAACTCTAACTCAATCATTAGGGTTGAAATCACCCTTCCACTGAGCTATAAGCTCCCTGATGTAAGAAACATTGTGCAAAGAATCTTGAAACTAAATATTTGCTTGAAGCCCATGATGCCAAATCTTTCTTCTTTCTAGCAGATTTGGTGAGATCTGGTCAACACACGCTTTTTGTTCAAAGTTGTCCTATCGTCAAGTCCTACCTCACCTCAAGCAAAGTAACTCTATGGTGGTAATTATAACCTTTCCTACCACAGACTTGGAGATGAAATCTGGATATCTATTTCGAAAACAGGATATTATGATACCATCTTTATCACTATCAAAAGAAATACGTTTAATGACAATTATTTAGTGGCAATTAATTAAATATCGGTAATTTTTTCCCTTCGCTCAACAACTGGCACCAATTAGATAATAGCTGGGAATAAAGACCTTTTTACTTACCAATGAAGAGAATAGCCACAAAATGTTGGTACTAAAGAGGAGTGATACAAATAACTGAAAGTGAAATTTCCTAATTTTTATCTTCCCTCCACCTTGTTGTATGTTCCCTAACCATTTTTTCACTTTTGATTAATTCACCATATAAATAAAACACTTGACCTATTTCTTCTTTGGAGTAACATATGATACTTGAAACTTTCACAATCTAGAAAATCCTCAAATGAGATAATCTATATTGATGTTATCCTAGATACTTCAAACTTGTGCCACGTCATTGAAAATAATCACTTCACTTTTTCATACTTCTTATTTAAGAGTGGTGCTCTAGTCGGCTTGCATGCACCTCGACTAATTTCAAGTAACAAAGTCTATTAAGGCTTAGCAAGATTAGAAGAAAACACCTAGTGTTTAAACTATATTTTGAGATGGCATGAGTTCTTCGAAAAATCCCATCCCACCCTAAAAATTTAATACTTTGATGTATATGTAGATGATGCATTTTCTACAATTGATCTTGTGCTTAGGACCTACCATGAGGCAAGTTGGTAATCTTCCACTCAACAGGTTAGTCGATACATCTAGAAAAATCTAATCCGGCATTGCATTGATTATCTTCAAAAAGCATTCTCGTTAACTTGTTTCCTGCAACGTTAAGATAAGTGATTGATGGCAAAGATAGCCAGTGATTGTACAACATCCCGCCGGTGTTGCCACGACCATTCTGTACTTGCTAGGTAGAGAACGAATCAAAACTATAATGGATAATCCTTGACCTAAGCTCGGCAACCAATTGTGGAGCACTATTGGAGAGTTGGTTGCACTTGAGGGAATACTCCCTCACACTCATAGACCCTTGCTTTAGATTCATAAAGTCCATCATCTTCGCCTCCCTTAGCTCAATAGGAAAGAATCAGTTGAGAATTGCCGCTTTGAACTCCTTCCAAGGGATAACATCGCCATTTCGCTTCTCCATCTTCCATTGAGTGAACCATATTTGAGCCACCCACTTGAATTGGTAGGCCGCTAACTCTGATTTTTCCTCTGAATTAACCTCTATAATGGACAATACCTTATACACCCCATCAATGAATTCTTGGGGATCCTCATCCATCTTGGACCCATAGAACTCCGATGGATTCATCCTAGTAAAATCCCTCACCCTTGAGGCCAGAGTAGGAGCATGAGGGGCTTGGTCCCCTTGGTTGATTTGGTTGGTCATAGCAAGAGCCAACATTGCAATAGCATCTCGGAATTCTTCTTAGCCTACCCCTCCTTCTTGAGTAGCTTGAGGAGCGGGAGGAGCCGGTTGCTCCTCGCGTATACGGGCTCTTCTTCCTCTTGGAATTGCCATGATCTAGAATAGTAAAGAACATTCCTTAGGGGAAAACCTTACTTTAATTTCTATAGCACGACATAGATCATTAAGAAGGGAAACATTTCCTAAATTGCCTTTTAGCCTCTTACTCATAGTTGTGGTGCACTTCACAACCATGAATAAGATTCTAATTGATGTGGTGTATTGGATTCTGAGAACCATTAACAACCTAGTGCTCTGATACCAAGTTTTTCATGATCCAAAAATAAGGCCTAGACGTGACATGGTGAGTGGGAACCCAAAGAGACCCAAACAAGCCTCTTAACATATCAATCACACATCCTTGGTCGCGGAAACAAAGTAAACAACAAGAGATAATATGAAAAGGGAATCAGGACTAAGAAAAGTCTTTGATAATCATAAAAACATGAAGAGTCAAGCTTGTAGCATAAATACAACATAATACTCCAACAACACCTCTAAACATAGGATGGAGCGGGGACCAAGATACTCTCCGGGCTCACCCTCATAATGTCAAATGTTCAACATCAAAAAGTCTTAGAAATAGCAAGAGAAAGTAGATAGTGTCCCTGAACTTGAGGACTCACCAAGCTTATCTTCGAATAATCTCACTAGCCACGTGGAGGATGATCAAGAAGAGCTCTGGTCCCTACATGGTAATATCATGTAGGCATAAAGTATGTATTAGTACATTTGAATGTACTGAGTATGTAGAATGTAGTGTTAACAAAAAATAAGCCAATATAGTCAAAATGCATAGTAATAGGCAATAGATAAGCATAATCTCAATATGGCATGTATGATCAATGCTTGAAGTAAAACATGCTTGTGAATCATTCAACTTGCATAGAACATAATACATGTGTGCGAAGAGACCTCATCCGACAAAGAATAAGAACCAAGCAAGAGACAACTTGGAATCCTGATGATTACCGCTCATTGGTAAAGAGGTAGTCTACTTGCCTAGGTAAACCATACTTCACCATACGGGACCTCGTCCCATTTCAGAGAAGTAACACCCCTTACGGGAACCTGTCCCATTTCGGGATGGATTTCATTAAAAAGTGCACTAAATGGATCCACTAGTATAGAAAGGGTATAACATAATGCTATGTTGGCACATAATTTGAGGAAAGGAGTATGGACCCTGGAAGATAGTCCACACCGACATCCAATTCATCTGTGCTAAGTCTAATCCCACAGAGTACATAAAATAATCATAACTTTAATAACTTGTAATAAATATGGAATCATGATATGAGTATCTTGTAAACATACTTGACCTCAAATGGTGAGCCTAGCTTGAAACATGAGAATAGATCATAATCATACATGAACCCTTGATTAACATGAATGGCTCACAAGAGGTAAAATCTTAAAAATAGGGCTTAACTTCATACTTGCATAATCATAGATAATTTCATTAATTCATAACATACTTGATAGCCCATATTCATCATGAAGTCACTTGACTTGTCAAACATGTAAATAGCTTGAGAATTCTTGACTTGACATTCATCGAACACTTGGTGGGCACATATGAGTGCATGTTCAAATCATGCAAAATGCACGAGTATAGATAATGAAATAGTGAAATCAATGCATATTAAAGTTATGTAAATCATCCCACCAACATCATGATAAAACCCCATCATGGGTAACTTGTAAATCATATCAAAACTTCACAATAGTTTATATATTTTATAGCTTGAATCATGTATAGTCTCAATAGACAAGGATCAATCCATAGTATAAGCTTAAAATAGATATCCATGCATAATCAACCATATTTGATAAAACTCCAACATATTTCATAATAATAGATACCCATAAGTAATACAACTTGAAATCATGGAATTTTCATAAAAAGGAAGATTGGGCTCTATGGGTGAAAGGACCCAATGGATGAAACCCACATACCTTAAACTTGGATTTTCTTGATGTAGACTTGAAGGAGAATTGAAGCTCAAATGGAGTCCTAGAGATCTGGAATTATTCTCGAGACACTTGAATTTGGATGAAATATTTGGTTAAGTCTTGGAGAGGTTTTTGAGAGGGTCTTGAGTGAAATAGAGTTAAAAAATGGTTAAGTATATGTGTTTTCACGCATAAGTAGGCTTGGGATATGATCTCAGGCCCCTGGGCTGAAATGAAAAATGAAGAAAAAACTTATACTGGTCCGCGTCACTAGCGCGATGCGGACCCATCGCGAAGGGCACTTTAACACTTATCCGTGCCCTTGGCACGTCGCGGCCAGTGCGTGGATGGCTACTGGAATTTAAATTTTTGTGAAAATTATTTTTCGCCACGTGTCCTCTAAAATTAGGGTATACCCATTTCCCACTCAATTTTATCACATGATCATGAAAATGACGTCGAATTTTTGATATCACGCATGAATTTTGACATATATGAAAAGAAACACTTTTGGGCATTTTTAGGGTGTTTCATCAAGCTTAGCACGATTTTTTTATCCTCAAATAGATGGTCAAGCCAAAAGGACAATTTGAACTCTTGAGGATGTGCTTAGGGCTTGTGTCTTGGAATTCAAGGGAAGTTGGGACGAACATCTCCCATTCATTGAGTTTTCTTACAATAATAGCTATCACTTTAGTAGTGGCATGGCCCCATTTGAAGCTTTATATGGTAGGTATTGTAGATCCCCAGTCGGGTGGTTTGATGTGGGGGAGATGATTTTGTTGGGTTCAAATTTGGTTATGGAAGCTTTGGAGAAGGTGAGGTTGATAAGAGAGAGATTGAAGACAGCTCAACGTTCAAAAGTCTTATTCCGATGAGAGGAGAAGAGACCTCGAGTTTAATGTTGATGATTGAGGTGTATTTAAAGGTCTCACCCATGAAGGGTGTGGTCTGGTTTGGAAAGAAAGGGAAATTGAGCCTAAGGTTTGTGGGGCCCTATAGAATTTTGAGGAGAATTGGTAATGTAGCCTATGAATTGGAATTGCCTGCGGATATAAGTATGGTTCACCCGCTCTTCTATGTGTCTATGTTAAGGAAGTGTTTTGGTGACCCAAGTACTATAGTGCCCCTAGAAGTTGTGGGTGTTTTGGAAGATAACGTGACCTATTAAGAGGTCCAAGTGGAGATAGTGGTTAGGAAAGTGAAAAGGTTGAGGAATAAGGATGTGGCATGCGTCAAAGTCCTTTGGAGGAACTAACAAGTTGAAAGTTCCACATGGGAAGCCGAAGCCGGCATGAAGAAGCGATACCCCCATCTTTTCCATTCTTGATCAAGCTTGAGGTGGTAAGATTTCCCACCTTAGAATCTCCTCTCCTTGCATGCCATTTCCATGACATTCATGCATGTTTTGTGTGAATTTGAGATTGCATTATGAGTGCTATTTGAAACATGGTTTGGAAATTCTAAATCGTTCATGTCTTGCATTTTATATATATGGTGCATTGGCATATGGTGCATGTATCCATTCCTTAGAGCTTGCCTTAGCACATTTGAGGATGAATGTTCTCAATAGGGAGATAATGTAAGACCTCACTTACGGGGGTGGGGGAAGGAAGAGCTACGTGTGGAAAATCTTAAACCTGCTTAGGTTTACAAAAAGGGTCTACAACTTATGGAGTCCTCTATGAGTCGTAGAGGGCCTTGTAGCAAATTCCATAGAGGTGGTGTCTCTGATGTTTGAAGAAGGGACATTAGACAAAACCCCATTTACGACTTGTAAAATGATCTATGAGTTGTAGACAAGGTCTTGTGACAAATTCCAGTAACTCAATTTCATAACTCTTAGTTTACGACTGATCGTCTATGACTCGTTGAGAGCTCTACGAGTAGTATACGGGGTCTCGTAAACCCATTCGTCCAGAATTTTTAATAGGGGAAAATTTGACCTTTTACCTTTCTTCTAAGTTCAAACTACATCATTTTGACCTTATTTATGCCCCTTATCAGTTTACACAACCCTAATAGACTCCATTCTTCCTCAACCCAAAAACCTTAAGTCTCTAAATCCTCTCAAATACACTCAAGTCTCCAAGCTTTCAAGAACAAGGAACAAGCTAGGGTTTTGGTTTCTTGTCCTCCAAGTTGGGTATTCTCTTCATTAAGTTGATAAGGTATGTGAGTTTTATTGTGGGAACCTTCCTTCCCACAAGTCCAACCAATCCCCTTCTCAAACTACATGGATTTATGGATTATCTTATGGGTATTCACGAATCCTTGCCTATGATAATATTATTATGCATTGTACACTTGTCTTCTATATGGGTTCTTCAAGAAATGATGATTTATGCTAAAAATTTGTAGGGTTTTTTTAATGATACTCAAATATGGGATTTACTATTATAAAGGAGGGTTAATTTGGATAACCTTAAATGGGTTGATTTTACTCCTATCATATCTCATACTCTTAAATTGCAGGGTTTTATATGCATGTGCATATACCCACCATGTTTGATTAAGGCTTCATGATGAGATTTCTATATGAATAAATGATTATTGTATAGATTTCAAGACAAGCATGTTATGATAAGTATGGGCTCCCAAGCATGTATTAAACTCATGATAAGTTTCTATGATTTGCAAGTAATATTTGAGACCTTATTCTACATTTCTACCCTCTTGTGAGTGATTAATGCCTATATGAAGGGGGCAAGCCAATAACGATTTACCCTTATGTACATGTGAAGGGGTTAAGCATAATCACCAATTTACCCTCATGTGCAACTAAAACTCACTAGTAAGGGACAAGTATTTGAATGAGCTACTCATGTCATGTTATCATGTATTTACAAGTTATGTATATTATCATTAAATTTATGATTATTTCAAGTATTTCATGGGATTAGACTTAATACAGAGTGAGGTTTAAGGTGCGGGATTGACTCAAGTTGATGTGTTGTCAAAATACAATATATTTGGTGCCTGAAGCAAGGGATTTTGCTTGTTCTTAATGTGACTTTTTATGATTTTTATGTGTTTTTGTGTTATTATTGCAGATAAGATAGGTTGACATGATTTTGGGAGAAAATTATAGTTTTTTGCTGAAGTGCAGGACATACGAGCCGTCCTACGAGTTGCATCCCAAGCTACGAGTCGTAAGGTGCTTTGTAGCAAGAAATAGTGAGCAAAATGAGAATCTACTAAGTGGAGGTCAGCCCTATGAGGCCACTCTATGAGTTGTAGGTCTCACTACGACTCATATAGGTGGGGTCATAGCAAGAAATAGTAAGCTAAAGGGTTGGACCAAGAACTGAAGGCCTAGGCTACCAGAGGAGCGTACGAGTCGTAGCCCAAGCAATGACTCATAATAATGGGTTGTAACACTCAAGTCTAAAGTGCCAAGTACTAACTACGATACCCCAATTATGACTCGTAGGTCATCCTACAAGTCATACCCGTGTGACGTGTTTGCTGTCAGCTGTCTTTTCTATTTAATTTTTAGGGTGAAATTGTAAATAATATAAATATTACAAGAAAGGGTTTTAAAAGAGACTTTACACTTAAATTCTTTTGAGAGATTCACTTTGAATATTCTCTCTAGAATATTTTTAGGGTTTAGTGTAGATTTCAAGTTTTACTTTGAAGATCCACTTTGGGGGTTTGGAAAATCGCATTGTATTCATCTTTCATTTATCAAAGCCTGTGATTTCCAACTTGGAGGTGCTTTTGTTTTTCATTGTTTTGGGTAAACTCTCAACTATGTCTTTTACATTCATTGTTGTTGATTTTGCCTTAGCCATGAGTAGCTAAGAACCCACAACTTGGGGTTGTGGGAACCATGAGTAGTTGACTTGAAATAACCTAGACTTTGTGCATTTCTTTCATTGGGGTTTTGTATGTATTGTTTATTTCCCTTCATTTTGATTGATGTTTGGTGGTGGCCAACACCAAACCCCACCTACTATCACGATCCTGACCAAGGTTGTGATTAATAGGAAAAGGGAAGTAGATGACATGATTCGATTGATGTGTTCTCATCTGATCAACCAAACCTGATCAAAGGGAGGTTGATTGGGATAATGTGTAATGGTTAGTTGGCACACCATGGTTGCTGATCAAGTGTCATGGTGAAATTCGACCTTCACCTTTACAAGAAGGTTGGAAGAACCTAAGTTACCATGCTGGATGTCAATTCCCAATTAAGGTTATGTTGTCTAGGGCAATTGAGTCAATGAATCATGGGGTACACAATTCCCAAGTTGTCCCTCAATTTGATTGTCTTCCTACATAATTAGTGTAGTGTTTATTTTTATTTTTGTTCTTGAATCACAACCCCCCTCCCCATTTAGAGATTTTAGTAATCCATGCTTGAAATAATTGATAGCGGATCTCTATTGTCAAGCCCCATATTACTTGTGAATTCGACCCTAACCTCTGGTTAGGTTTATTGGTGACTGCAACCACTTTGTTATTGGAGCGTGTACATCAAAAATTATGGCGTAGTTGCCAGGAAATATGACAAGGTTCTTGACTTGATTTCACTATTAGTTAGTTCAAGTGTTAATTTCTAGATTCTCTTGCATTTTACTTTTACTTTTGTTTTTGCTATTTGATTTTATTTGTAGGGTGTACTAGGTTATATGCCCAACACAAGGAGCCAAGGCAATGCCTTAGCTCCGATCAGTTTGGAGATCCATTGACTCTTTAGGAGAATGGCTCAGGTGAATGAGGATAATGCGGTTGAGGAAGAGATGAATGTAAATGATGATGATGTGGAAAGAGACGAGAATCCACCACCAATTGACAACATGCCACAACTTAAGGATTTTAACAAAAATGCTTATTGTTGGAATCAATATCACTTGAACCCTATGGCCATGGATGTTATTGGTGCTATAGTGTTTCCACCATTACCAGCAGACACTAAGTTCTCGGTATTGAGTGGATTACTCAAAATGCTCCAAAATCGTGGGTTGTTCACAGGGTTACCTTCAAAGGATCCCCATCGTCATCTCCATAATGTTGTCTTGATATGCAGAAGTGTCATGGGGACACAAAATCTTTCTTTGGATGCAGTTGGTTTGCGAGTGTTCCTATTGTCACTAACTGGTAATGCAACTATGTGGTTGTCTGAGCTTCCTCCGGGTACAATAACAAGCTGGGCAGAGCTTCAAAGAGTGTTTTTAGAGAGATATTTCCCATGGTCAAAGAAGCTTAAGCTCAAAGACCAAATAAACAATTTTGAGTAATTGCCCGATGACTTTATTAGTACCACATGAGAGAGATTCACCAAATGCTTGTGAATGGTTCCTGATCACAAGACTGTTGATGATGCCTTGGTTGAAATTTTCTATCGGGCACTTGATGAGAATAGTCAAGCTTGTGCCGACAAAATCATGGGAGGCATGTTTCCCAACCAACCTTTTGCATTGATAGCCACAAGAATGGAGTAAGTGGTTAAAAGAAATAGAGCATGGGGTCAAAGAGAAAGAGGTGTTATAAAGACTTCTCATGCGGTAAACACCAAAAATGAGCAAGCTAAGGTCAATGAGGAGATTATGCAACAACTTGCTCAACTTCACACAAGCATGGACTTGGTTTTAAAGCAAAATCAAGCAAGTGTTCAAGCAATGACTCACCAACCTTCTAAGGCTCCCATGTATGAGGAACCATTCTTTGATGAAGATGCTTGCTTCGTGAGTAACCAAGAGGCGGGTTTCCGAAACAACCCCCAAGGGTCCAATTTGGATTATTAGAGGCAAGGTTCTAGAAATCAAGGTCGGAGCAACAACCATGAGAGTGCATATAAGACAACCGAGGTGGTTACTATGAAAGGGAGAGAATTCTAGATGCCGAATGGGGTAGAAGAGATGGTTATAGGAATGGTCCTTATGTGCCACCTCACAACCGTGATGCCAGGTCAAGTAACTCTAGGATTGAAGATATGTTTGACAAATTATTGAAGAGGGCCGATCACCAAGATGAGACTTTGAAAGGAATGAAATCAGATATTTCAAGCATAAACCAAAAGGTAGAGTCTCATTCAGTGGCAATCAAACAGTTGGAACAACAATTTGGGCTAGTTTCTTCACAATTGAACCAACGCCAAAAGGGCACCTTAGCAAGCAATACGGTTCAAAATCCTAAAAATGATAGATATTGCATGGCAATGATGACTAGGAGTGGCAAAAGCACGGTTGATCCCCCTATGCCAGTGGTTGAGGATGAAGGATTTAGGAAGAGTGTTGACAAAGAAACTATCGTGCACAACATAAAAGAGCAACCAAAGAGATATAAAACCTTTCCAAGGCCTCCCCCAACGTTTCCCCAAAGGCTTGGGAAAAGAAAAGAGGAAGGTAAGTTTGAACAATTTTTTGAAATGCTTAAGAAATTGTCAGTAGATATCCCTTTAGTTGAAGCTCTATAAAGGATGTCTGGGTATGCGAAATGGATGAAAGAACTAGTCAAGAAGAAGCACACAGTTAGGCAAGACCTCTCTCAAAGTATTCAACACTGCAATGCAATCACCACTAAGTCTTGTTACGAAAATGTGAAGACCCAGGTGCCTTCACCATACCATGTACTATTGGAGAGCTTGCATGAAACGACCCCAAAAAGTGCTTGAAAATGTGCCTCGGAATGGCTAGAATTTGAAATTCCATATATCTCAAATCCATTAGTGATTTCGAAAATCTGACTTCGTATTCATGTTCAAGGGGTCAAAATTAGGTGAAAAAGGGTCTAACCCCAATTTAAGAGTGAAAGATTAGCAATTATGAAATTCCAAAAATACAATTTCCAGTGAAAAATCCACGTCACTTCCGTGATCGCCATAGTAAAAAAAATGGCCTGTATTTTTTACTTGGTCCAAGAATTCTAAGTCTTAGGCCTAAATATGTTTTTACCCATACTTATCTTTATTTCACCCTCATATCATCCTAAACATTTTCCAATACTCACTCAAACACTTACTCATATTTTCGCTCCCAAATTCAAGTCCCAAACCCTCATCCTAAGCTAAGGTTCTCCTTCAAGGTTCTTCCTCCGGCTTCAAGTCTCCATCTCCGATCTTCACCAAGTTCATCTCTAAGCTAAGAAACTGGAGCCCAAGTTGATCATCCTCCTCGTGGCTAGTTCGGTGTTACTCAAGCTAGTTGGTGAGTCCTCCACTTCAGGAACTTTAGTCTACGCCCTCTTGTTATGTATTGAGACACTCCTCTTTATGTTCTATTTGACTATGAGGGTGAGCCCAGTTGCTTTGTCTTGGCCCTTGCTTTTATCTATGTAGTAGAGGTGGTTGTTGGACATATTATGTATCAATGATATAAGCTTAACTCTTGTCTCTTGATTATGATGTTATGCAAGCTTTTCCCTTAGCCCCTTTGCACCTATTCTTGCTCTTTAATATTTTTATATGCTTCCACGACCAATGATGTATAATGACAAGTTAAGAGGCTTGTTTGGAGTTGCTTCGGGTTCCCCATTCGCCGTGTCACGTCTAGGCCCTAGGCTTGGGTCGTGACAAACTTGGTATCAGAGCACTAAGTTGATAGATCCTTGAAGTTCAACACACCGCATCGATTAGAGTCCTATTCATGGTTGTGAAGAGCGCTATGACTGTGAGTAGGAGGCTATGAGACGTTTTAGGAAATGTTTCCCTTCTTTATCATTCTACGTCATACTATAGAGTTGTAGTGAGTTTTTCCCCTAACGATTGTTCTTTGCTATGCTAGATCATTCCAAACACTAGAGGAAGAAGGGCCCAAACTCTCGAGGAGCAACCTACCAATGGTAAGCTTCGAGACACTCTCACTATGCTTGCCTAAGTTGTGGCCAAACAAGTCAATCAAGGGGCCCAAGCCCCTCATGGTACTACCTTGGGAGCTAGTTTAAGGAACTTCATAAGGATGAATCCTCCGGTTTTCTATGAGTCAAAGGTAGATGAAAATCTACAAGAGTTCATTAATGATGTCTACAAGATTTTGAATGTCATAGGTGTTGGGCCAAATGAAAAGGAAGAGTTGGCGGCGTATCAACTCAAAGGGATAACCTGAATATGGTATGATCAATGGAAGGGTGAAAAGGGAATTGCTAATGTGGTGCTTTGGGAGGAGTTCAAATTGGCTTTCCTTAATTGATTTATCTCTCTTGAGCTTAGGGAAGCAAAGTTGGTAGAGTTTATAAACTAGAAACAAGGTGTTATGAGCGTGAGGGAGTATTCCCTCAAGTTTAATCATCTTTCAAGGTATGCTCCTCATTTGGTGGTAGATCCTAGATCTAGGATGAATAAGTTCGTGAAAGGGGTCTCTGACTTGGTAAGTGTAGAATGCCAATCCGCCATACTAATTAGTGACATGGACTTGTCTCAGTTGATGACCTATGCCGAGCAAATGGAGGAGGAGAAATTGAGGAAGAGAAGGTGGCATGAGGCAAAGAGGGCTTGATTTGAGGGTAAATTTCAAAAGGGTGCTAAATTTCGTCAAGGCCAAGGGCCTTCTCATGCTACGAATAGGTGGCTTGCCAATGACTTCCCTAGGACTCAAGGTGTTGGTGGGATGGCTCCTATTGATGTGTGCTTTAAATGTGGAAGGAGCCATGGAGGCCCATGTTTGAAGGGTTCTAATACATGCTATGAATGTGGGGAGCTTGGTCACAAGAAGATAGATTGTCCAAGAAACCGTGGCAAGGGCCAGCATGCAAACACGGTCCCATTGGGTAGATGTGGTCCTCAAGGTGGTGCTCTGAAGCACAATCAATTTTTTGCACTATATGAGAGGCAAGGGGTTGGTGAGGTCCCCGATGTTGTTTCCGGTATGTTGAAAATCTTTGACTTTGATATATATGCTTTGATTGATCCAGGTGCCACTCTTTCCTTTGTTACCCCTTTTTGTTGCTATAAAGTTCCATGTTGACCCCGATTTGTTGCATGAGTCATATGAAGTGTCTACTCTTATTGGTGCCTCTATTGTTGCTAGGAAAGTTTATACGAGTTGTCCTAATTGCATTTTGCATAAGTTAATGCCTTGTGATCTTGTTGAATTAGACATGGTTGATTTTGATGTCATTTTGGCATGGATTGGTTGCACGCCTACTATGCTTCTATTGATTGTAGGACCCGTAGGGTCAAGTTTCAATTCCCTAATAAACCCGTCCTTGAGTGGGAAAGTCAAGATGTGGTGGTCAAGGGTAGATTTATTTCATGCATTAAAGCCCATAAGTAGATTTCTAGGGGGTGTTTGTATCATCTTGTGAGGGTTAAAGATGTGGAGTCCAAAGTCACTTCCATTGAGTCAATTTCGGTTGTAAACGAGTTTCTTGATATCTTCCTAAATGACCTTCCTGGTGTCCCTCTCGAAGGGGAGATAGATTTTGGCATAGATCTCCTTCCCGATACTCAACCTATCTCTGTTCCCCCTTACCGTACGGCCCCGGAAGAGTTGACGGAGTTAAAGGAATAATTGAAGAATTTGTTGGAAAAGGAATTTATTAGGCCTAAACAATCACCTTGGGGTGCCTAGGTGTTGTTTGTAAAGAACAAGGATGTGTCACATAAAATGTGCATTGACTACTGGCAACTCAATAGGGTCACCATCAAGAATAGGTTTCCTCTTCAAAGGATTGATGATTTATTTGACCAATTACAAGATGCTAGCTTCTTCTTTAAGATTGAACTTCGGTCCAGGTATCATCAAGTGAGGCTGAGGGAGTGTGATATTCCCAAGATGACCTTCCGAACTAGAGATGGGTATTATGAGTTTTTTGTGATGTCATTTGGGTTGACCAATGCACTGGCCATCTTCATGGACCTAATGAATAGGGTCTTTAAACCTTACCTTTATTGTGGTGTTCATTGGTGATATTTTGATCTATTCACATAGTAGGGAGGAGCATATGTGGCATTTGAGGGTTGTGTTGCAAAGATTGAGGGAGGAGAAATTGTATGCCAAATATGATAAGTGTGAATTTTGGTTGAAGGAGGTTGCATTCTTGGGTTATGTGGTGTCAGGGGATGGTATAAAAGTGGATCCTAAGAAAATTGATGTGATTAGAAATTGGCCTAGACCATTTACCCCGTCAGATATTAGGAGCTTCTTGGGCCTAGCGGGTTATTATAGAAGGTTTGTGAATCGGTTCTCCTCCATTGCTTCTCCTATGACAAAATTGACACAAAAGAATGTTAAGTTTGTGTGGACCGATGAGTGTGAGAGGAACTTCCAAACATTGAAAGACAAGCTTATGTCTGCTCCTATATTTTCACTACCAGATGGGCTTGAGGGATTTTTGGTGTATTGTGATGCTTCTTGGGTTGGTTTGGGTTGTGAATTGATGCAAAATGGTAAGGTCATAGCTTATGCTTCTAGATAACTCCAAGTACATGAAAGGAACTACCCTATCCATAATCTAGAGTTAGCCGCCGTTGTGTTTGTATTAAAGATTTGGCATCACTACTTGTATGGGGTGCATGTAGATGTGTTCACCGATCATAAGAGCCACCAATATGCCTTCGCTCAAAAGGATCTTAACTTGAGGCAATGGAGATGGTTAGAACTTCTTAAAGACTATGACATGAGTGTGCACTATCCTCCGGGTAATGCAAATGTGGTGGCGAATCCTTGAGTAGGGTGTCTATGGGTAGCTTAGCCCATGTTGATGGTGGTAGGGAAATGGCTAGGGAGGTGCATCAATTGGCTAGATTTAGGGTTAGGTTGGAGGTGGTTGGTGATGATACTGTGGTTGTTGTTGATGAGGTTTTCTCCCAAAGGGAAGATGGTGCTCTTCGGTACCCAGGTAGGTTATGTGTGCCTTGTGTCGATGATTTGAGGGAGAAAGTTCTTGATGAGGCCCACAATTCTTCTTATTCTATCCACCCCAGTTCCACCAAAATGTATAGGGACTTGAGAGATGTGTATTGGTGGGGAGGCATGAAGAGGGACATTGCCAAATTCGTTTTCGGTTGCCATAGTTGTCAACAAGTCAAAGCCGAACATCAAAGGTCGGGTGGCCTAACATAGGGGATAGAGATTCCTACTTGGAAGTGAAAAGTGATTAATATGGATTTTGTGATTGGGTTTCCCAAGACTAGAAAAGTTTTTGATTCCATTTGGGTTGTGGTTGATAGGATGACGAAATCAACCCACTTTCTACCGATGAAGGCTACATATGGGGCTGAAGAGTATGCAAGGTTGTATATCCATGAGTTGGTGAGGTTGCATGGGGTTTCTTTAATTTTTCCATCATATCGAATCGTGGTTCACAATTCACTTCACACTTTTAGAGGCCCTTTCAAAGGGGTCTTGGTACAAAAGTTCACCTTTCTACGACCTTCCACCCCCAAAAGGATGGCCAAGCCGAAAGAACCATTCAATCACTTAAGGATATGCTAAGGGCTTGTGTAATTGAGTTAAGGGGTAGTTGGGATGATCATCTTCCTTTGATTAATTTTGCCTACGATAATAGCTATCACTCTAGCATCGGTATGGCTCCTTTTGAGGCTCTTTATGGGAGACGTTGTAGGTCATCGGTTGGTTTGTTTGAGGTTGGAGAGGTGGCATTGTTGGGGACAAATCTCTTGAGAAGGTTAGGATGATTAGGAAAATGTTGAATACGGCCCAAAGTCATCAAAAATCATATGCTGATGTGAGAAGAAAAGGCCTTGAATTCAAAGTGGGTAATTGGGTTTACATAAAGTTTCTCCAAAGAAAGGTGTGGTCCGCTTTGGTAAAAAGGGAAAATTGAGTCCAAGATATGTTGGTTATTATGAGGTTATGAGGAGGGTTGGCAAGGTAGCTTATGAATTGTAGTTGCCTAGTGAAATGAATTTGGTTCATCCGGTGTTCCATGTCTCTATGTTGAGAAAATGTGTTGGTGATCCTAATGCTATTGTGCCTCTTGATGTTGAGGGTCTTGTTGAGGATAACTTGGCCAATAAGGAGGTTCCAGTTCAGATTTTGGATAGGTATGTAAACAGATTGAGGAACAAGAAGGTGACATCCGTTAAAGTTCTTTTGGAGGAACCAACAAATCGAAAGTGCTACTCGAGAGGCCGAAGCGAACATGCAAAAGCGATATCATCTTTTGCATTCCACTCAAGCCTAAGGTACCAATTTTAAGTCCCTTATGTGATTTCAAGTCTTGTATTTCAGCCTCTATGTCATTCACATGCATTCATGTTTAAGTTGGCAAGTTTATGATAATTTTACACTTATGTTGAGATTTTGAAAATGGTGTTTTAAATGTGATGTTTTATTCTTGTTGGGGCTGATTTGTTCATGATCACTCTCATCTTTTACGTCTCTTTTACATTCGGAGATGAATGTTCCCAAGGGGGAGATATTGAAATGCTCCATATATCTCAAAATCCGTTTAGTATTTTGAAAATTTGACTTCATATTCGTGTTCATGGAGTCAAAATTAGGTGAAAAGGGGTCTAATAATTTAACAGCGAAAGATTAGCAATTATGAAATTCCAAAAATGCAATTTGCAATGGCAAATCCGCGTAGCGGACAACACAAAAAGTGGCCTATTTTTTTATTCGGTCCAAGACTTATAAGTCTTGGGCCTAAGTGTTCCCAAACGTGTTTTTACCCATACCTAGCTTTATTTTACCCTCATATCATCCTAAACATTTCCCAATACTCACTCAAACAGTTAGCCATATTTTCACTCCGAAATTCAAGTCCCAAACCATCATCCTAAGCTACGGTTCTTCTTCAAGCTTCAAATCTCCATCTCCAATATTCACCAAGTTCATATCTAAGCTAAGGAACCGGAGCCCAAGTTGATCATCCTTCTCCACCTGGCTAGTTCGGTGCTACTCAACCTAGTTGGTGAGTCCTCCACTTTGGGGACCTTAGTCTATGCTCTCTTGTTATGTATTGAGACACTCTTATTTATGTTCTATTTGACTATGAGGGTGAGCACGGTTGCTTTGTCTTAGCCCCCACTCTTATTTATTTAGTAGAGGTGGTTGTTGGACATGTTATGCATCCATGATATAAGCTTGACTCTTGTCTCTTGATTAGGATGTTATGCAAGTTTTTTCCTTAACCCCTTTGCCCCTATTCTTACTCTTTAATATTTTTATATGCTTCCGCGACCAATGATATGTAATGACAAGTTAAGAGGCTTGTTTGGGATTCCTTCGGGTTCCCCATTCGTCGTGTCATGTCTAGGCCCTAGGCTTGGGTCGTGACATGATATTTGCCAAAGCACTTTGTGATCTGGGAGCCAGCATTAACTTGATTACCCTTGCTATGTTCAAAAGGCTAGTTTAGGCCCTCCTATCCCCACAAAGATGTGGGTGCTAATGACAGACAGGACAGTCAAGAAACTTGTAGGGATACTTTATGATGTGCTGGTAAATGTAGAAAAATTTATATTTCCTACAGATTTGTTATACTTGATTGTGAGTTTGATTTTGCAGTTCCTATCATCTTGGGAAGGCCTTTCTTAGCCACAGATGGTAAGTTGATTGACATGGAGAAAGGATTTCTTACTTTCAGATTTAGTGAAAAGCCAGTTATGTTTTCGGTTTTCCAGCACAATAAAAAAAAATTATGAGTTCCAAGTCGTATCAATGATTGATCTAGGCGATAATGAGGAAGGGGAAGTCCCAGTTGAATTGTGAATGGGGGTTGAACCTTTGGCAACTGTGTTGATGAATTTTGATGGTGAGAGTATTCCAGATTATGAGGTGACACCAACGCCATCGATGTGTCATTTGGCTCCATGCAACAGACCAAGTTGGAGTTAGAATTGAACAACAGGGAAACTCTACCTACAAAGCCTTCTACAGAAATCCTTGAGGAGTCAAAATTGAAAGCACTATCAGCGTATCTGAAATATGCATACTTGGGGAGAACAATACATTGTCAATCACAATAGTAGCTGATCTGAGTGAGGACAAGCAAAAGACCTTGTATTAGTTCTCAAACAATTTAAAAGGGCCATTGGATGGATAATTACAGACATAATCGATATACCTCTAGGGATATGCACTCACAAGATTTTAATTGGTCAAAGATTACAAGCCTAGCATTGAACATCAGAGACGGTTGAATTCTCCAATGCAGGAGGTTGTTCGGAAAGAAATCATCAAGTGGCTAGACGCAGGAGTGATCTATCCAATCACCGATAATGAATGGGTTAGTCCTGTACAATGTGTTCCAAAAAAAGGGGCATCAAACTGATGCCTAATGCCAAAAATGAATTGATTCCGATGTGACCAGTCACCAGATGGAGAGTATGTATAGATTACAAAAAACTTAATGCCTCCACAGAGAAAGATCATTTCCCAATGCCATTCATAGACCAAATGCTGGACAGGCTTGCAGAGAAAAGATGGTACTACTTCCTTGATAGGTATTCCAAGTACAACCAAATTGTCATTGCACCAGAAGATCAAGAGAAGACAACGTTCACCTGCCCGTATGGTACATTTGCATTTAAGAGAATGTCGTTTGGGCTATGCAATGCTTCGATAACATTCTATAGATACATGATGTCAATTTTCTCAAATATGGTTGAAAACAATATTGAGGTATTCATGGATGATTTCAATGTGGTAGGACAATCTTTTGAAGGATGCTTAATGCACTTGCACGATGTTATGCAAAGATGTGTTGAAAGCCATTTGGAGTTGAATTGGGAAAAGTATCACTTCATGGTCAAGGAAGGTATTGTGCTCGGTCACAGAATTTCTTGTGAGGGCATTGAGGTTGATAAAGCTAAGATTGAGGTTATAAGAAACTCCCACCACAATCTGTATAAAAGGTATTAGGAGCTTCTGGATTATGCAGGGTTTTATCATCGCTTTATAAAGGATTTTTCTAAGATCTCACAACCCTTATGAAAATTGTTAGAGAAGGATGCCCAAATTTATGTCTGATGATGCATGCATACAAGCCTTTAAAGAATTGAAAAGAAAGTTAACTTCAACACCTATCATAGTAGCTTCGGATTGGTCAAAGCCCTTTGAACTAATGTGTAATGGAAGTGGAGTTGCTTTAGGTGTAGCTGTAGGGCAGCACAGGAAGAAGATTCTGCATCCAATCTACTATGCTAGAAAGACACTTAATGTAGCTCAAAAGAACTATACAGTCACTTAACAGGATTTGCTAGCACTAGTTTTTGCCTTTGAAAAATTTCAGTCATATTTATTGGGAGCCAAGGCGATAGTGCACACATACCATGCAACACTCAAATATTTGATGGCCAAAAAGGATGCAAAATTGAGACTGATCAGGTGGGTACTCCTCTTGCAAGAATTCAATTTTGATGTGATTGACAGGAAGAGCTCAGAAAAGCAGGTAGCCGACTACCTTTCAAGATGAGAGAATGAGGCTATGGTGAAATTCGATGATGGTCTTGATATCAACGTCTCTTTTCCTAATGAGAGGGTATTGGCGTCCTCATATGATCTCTTCCGCTGGTTTGTAGACTATGCCAATTATCTAATGAGTGATATAAGTGCCTCCTGACTTAA
The DNA here is from genome assembly GCA_025774065.1 of Solanum ossicruentum. Lineage (NCBI taxonomy): Eukaryota > Viridiplantae > Streptophyta > Magnoliopsida > Solanales > Solanaceae > Solanum > Solanum ossicruentum. The sequence continues at coordinate 6,309 of JAOTQR010111062.1, read as the reverse complement.
ATACCCATCAACGTCGCAGATTCATGCATGATGTTAAAAAATTCTTTTAGGATGAACCATATTTATTTCATATATACGCTGATGGGATCATTTGTAGATATGTTCCAGAGGTCGAAATGAGGAGCATTCTCGAATCATGTCACTCATCATTGGTGGGTGGCTATCATAGTGAGGCTTGTACCTTATAAGGTACTGCAATGTGGATATTATTGGTCGTTTGTACATCAGGAAGCTCATAATTATGTCAAGTCTTGCAACAGATGTCAAAGGGAGGGTGGTGTGTCACAAAGGCAAGAACTTCCTCTTAATCCTATTTAGGTGATCGACTTGTTTAATGTCTGGGGTATTGATTTCATGGAACCCTTTGCTAGCTCTCATGGAAACACGTATATCCTAGTTGTTGTTGGTTATGTCTCTAAATCGATAGAGGCCATAACTTTGCCAAACTATGAGGGGAAGAGTGTTACATGGTTCCTTCGAAGAAACATTTTCACCATGTTTGGAACACCTCAAGCGATTATCAGTGATAGAGGTTCCCATTTTTGCAACAAATTGTTCAGAGCTCTCCTTGAAAGGTATGGTGTAAAGCATCGTATGGCGACACTTTATCATCCCCAAACAAGTGGGCAAGTGGAAGTGTCAAATAAAGAGATAAAGCAAATCTTGTCCAAAACCGTGAATGTGAATCACACCGATTAGTCTTGAAAGTTAGATGATACATTATGAGCTTACTGCACAACCTTCAAAACACCAATGGGCATGTATCCATATTAATTAGTGTTTGGTAAGGCCTATCACCTGCTACTTGAACTTGAGCATAAAGAACTATGGGCACTAAAGAAGCTCAATCTAGATTGGAATGAAGCATCATCATCTAGGCCAATACAAATTAATGAACTTGATGAGTTATAACTGAGAGCATATGAGAGCTCTGCTTTGTACAAGTGAAGAATGAAAATACAATATGATCGCAGAATCGAGAACCATCAATTTGCTCCAGGAAACATGGTGTTGCTTAACAACTCTAGGTTGAAGTGGTTTCCTCGGAAACTCAGATCTAAGTGGATAGGACCCTTCCGAGTGGTATGTGTCTTTAGTCATGGTGCCATCGAGCTAGAAAGCAAGGATGGTAAAATCTTCAAAATCAATGGCCAAAGGGTCAAATTATACATGGGTGATATGGATGAGATTAAGATAGTAGAAGATTGGGACCTCGAAGAAGCATGAGTCCAAAAAGCATCTTGTCGTGCCTGACACTAAATCAGGCGCTTCCTAGGAGGCAACCCAAGGTATGCCCCTTGGTTTTGTTCTTGATGTGTGTACCTTAGGACAAAGTATTTTCTTTTGGTGGAGTGTGGGATGTCATGGATTAGGATAAAGTCTGAGTAACCTCAAGTCTATAACTTCCCCTACTTTTTTATCCCAAGGTTTTCTTGCCGTGTTTCTTTTTCCTTGTGGATGCTTTTAATTTCTGTTGAAACGGCATGTTTAAGTAGTGTAGATAATTTGTAGATATATAATAGTTACTATCTTTTGGCATATATGCAATCTTGAGATGCTTTTTGAATGTTTTGAAAATTCGGTACCCTCAAAATTTTTAAGATTGTTGATTATTTTTGCAATCATGCATGTGATTATCTGGCAATGTTTGTTCTGATAAAAAGAAGGCAAGTTGATGCTTAAAGCATGACTGTGAGTCTATACTTGATTGTGCATGCGATGCCATGTGTGTGTGAGCTTATTTTGCTGCATTCATATATTATGTATGGAATTTTAATGTGCCTTATTACTCTAAGATTGGACTAGTGATGTGGTTGATTGGGAAAGGTTCTTAGGCCATTGTTCTTTTAGTGAAGTCCATTTTTGCCTTAATGACCTACCAAATGTGATAGTTTATCCCTTGTTCCAATTGTTTGAGCTTCTCATATACCTGTTGTTTCTTGACACCTAGCTAGCCTAGCCTTGTTTTATGAAATACCCTGATATTGGCCCTGGTCTATCCTTGAACATGTGAACTTTTATTGAAGCTAAAAGCCAAAGTTGAGGGTGGCTACGAATAGTGCTTCACCTCAGGATAAAAGGCTAAGTTGAGTGTGACCTTTATTGTGGTAAAGTAATGAAAATGAGGTGGTTGGTTGGGAAAGAAAGAAAGAAATGAAAAATTCATGTGCTGGCTGAGAAAAAAGAAAAGAAAAGTTGTCTTGGATTGAAGAATAGCAAAAATGAGTCCAAAAATAAGTCACAACTGAAAAGAGTCGGGAAAAGCTTGAAAAGGAAGCATAAGGGCAGATTTAGTGAAAATGGTTGAGTCATGGAGGTAAGAGTGATGATAAACATGGTTCAAGGATAGCTTTTAGTCACTACTTGCCTAAACTTCCATACCAAAAACCCCATGAGCCTGTGTCACAAGTCGTTAAGTCCTAAAGTGATCCGAATCCACTTTGTCATCAGTCTAAGAAAAGAGTATAGAGGCAAGCTTATGGTGTTAGTCATTATGCATGAATTTCATTCGTGAGAGTGAGAATGCTTGCATAGTCCCTGAATTTTAAATGTACTTTGAGTGAGAAAGAGGAACTTCTTTTCTGTGAGGGCATTTGCACTGCATGATTGGCATATGACTAGCTCAGTGATTGTGGATTGTTGATACTCCTTCATTTATCATAGTTGGACTACTAGATACATCTTTGTGTTTTGGCATGCTTAGTAGCTTTTTTCCAATCAGGTTCTGAAAATTAGAGTTGGGTACCTAAATTGGAGTTAAATGATGTACATGCCATTAGAGTAGGTGCTATGTGTTTCTCATTGTCTTTTTTGATTGAATTGTCGCTTCAGGACAAGCAACAATTCTAAGTTGAGGGTGTTTATGTGCTGTCAAAATATAACACATTTGGTGCCTAAAACAAGGAATTTTGCAAGTTCTTACTGCCATTTTTTATGATTTTATGTGTTTTTATATTGTTATTGCAGAAAAGATAGGTTGACATGTTTTTGGGAGAAAATTACAGATTTTTGCTGAAGTGCAAGACATAACGAGCCATCCTACGAGTCGTAGCCCAAGCTATGAGTTGTAAGTTGCTCTCGTAGCAAGAAATAATTAGCAAAATGGGAATCTGCTAAGTAGAGGTCAGCCCTATGAGGCCACTCTACGAGTCATAGGTCTCACTACAACTCGTATAGGAGGGATCGTAGCAAGAAATTGTGAGCTAATACTTTGGATCAAGAACTGAAGGCCTAGGCTACGAGAGGAGCATATGAGTCGTAGCCTAAGCAATGACTCGTAACAGTGGGTCATAACACTTAAGTCCAAAGTACCAAGTGCTGATTACGAGACCTCGGTTACGACTCATAGGTAATCCTATGAGTCATACCTGTGCGACGTACCTGCTGCCAATTGTCTTTTCTATTTGTTTTTTATGGTGAAATTGTAAATTGTATAAATACTTAATGATAGGGTTTTAAAAGGGACTTTAGACTTGAGTATTGTTGAGAGATTTACTTTGAGTATTCTCTCTAGAATATTTCTAAGGTTTAGTGTAGATTTCAATTTTGACTCTGAAGACCCACTTTGGGGGCTTGGAAAATCACAATGTATTCATCTTCCATTTTATCAAAGCTTGTGGTTTCCAACTTGGAGGTGCTTTTGTTCTTCATTGTTTTAGGTAAACTCTCAATTATGCGTTTTACATTTATTATTATTGATTTTGCCTTAGCCATGAGTAGTAAGCACCCACAACTTGGGGTTGTGGGAACCATGAGTAGTTGACTTGAAATAACCTAGACTTTATGCATTTCTTTCATTGGGATTTTGCATGTAATGTTTATTTTCCTTCATTTTGATTGATGTTTGGTAGTGGCCAACACTAAATCTCGCCTACTATCACGATCCCGACTAAGGTAGTGATGAATAGGAAAGGGAAGTAGACGACAAGATTTGATTGATATGTTCTCGTCTAATCAACCAAACCTGACCAAGGAGAGGTTGACTGGGATAATGGATAACAGTTAGTTGGCACACCATGGTTTCTGACCAGCATGGTGAAATTTGACCTTCACCTTCACAAGAGGGTTGGAAGAACCTAAGTTACCATCCTGCATGCGAATTCCCAATTAGGGTTATGTTGTCTAGGGTAATTGAGTCAACGAATCATGGGGAACATAATTCCCAAGTTGTCCCTCAATTTGATAGTCTTCCTTCATAATTAGTGTAGTGTTTATTTTTATTTTGTTCTTGAATCACAACCTCCCCCCTGTTTAGAGATTTTAGTAATCGATGCTTGAAATGATTGATACTGGATATCTATTGTCAAGCCCCGTATTCCCTGTGGATTCGACCCTAACCTATGGTTAGGTTTATTGCTGACTGCGACCGCTTTGTTATTGGAGCGTGAACATCAAAGGGGCCCTTATATAAAGTCTTAGTCTCTTAACTAGGTGCCACCATAGGTTTATAATATTTCCCTAAATGGGCTTTACTAGTGGATCCATCTGGAACAAGTTCTCCACTTTTTAGGGTCATGTATGGTTTACCTTGGCAAGTGGACCACACCTTCTCCGGTAGGGTGTCATGCATCAAGATTGTAAGTAGTAGTTCGCTTGGTCTTATATGTTGGTTAAGGTCTCCTCCCACATATACATGCTATATTATGCAAGATGATTGTTTGTATGTATATTCTAACTCGAATATTGATTATACATATCATATCGAGCTTATATCTATTGATTATGATTATGCATATTGAATATTATGGATTATGTCATTGCATTGCACCCCGCATACTTAGTACTGTTCAATACTAATGCATACTTTTTACCTATATGATCTAACCATGTAGGGAACGAAGCTCCTATTGATCCTCCTCCTCCGCGTGGCTAGTCGGTTCATTTGAAGAAGCCTTTGGTGAGTCTTTAACTCCGTGGACTGTATCTATCTTTCATTCATGCTTTGTTAGGAACTGACTAACATTTTAGACACTTATCATTGAGGGTGAGCCTGGGAGATGTCTTGGCCCCTGCTCCATTCGTGGTAGAGGTGTTGTTAGATATTGAGTTGGTGTTGTATTAATGAGCTTGACTCCTATTATGGCTGTGTTTACATGAAAGACTTCCCTTAGTCCTGCTTCCCCATTGATTACTATCATCTAATTGTTGTTTATATTGTTTTCGCAACCTAGGATGTGTATATGATATGCTAAGAGGCTTGCTTGGGGTCCGTTCGGGTTCCCCATTTGCCTTATCATATTTAGGCCCAAGGCTTGGTCGTAGCACCTTTAATGCGGGCAAGACATTAAAAAGAAAAAAACTCGGCCACCACAGTCCAATTCTTGCTTGATAGTTGATATTACTTTGTCTTTGTTGTATGCTGAAAGATGCTATCATGACCCAAAATGGCTCGCAACTAAGGAAAGATAAATAAAATAGAAATAACTCATACGATATAAGAAATCTCCCCAAAACCTGGGTCATGAGTACAAGAGAATCTAGATAGCCTGGAAGGTAAATACAACTGTCTCAAAAGCAAATACAAAACTATCTCAAAATATCGGATACATAGTCTAAAGGATAAGGAAATAAAAAGAGGACCTAAAGATCCATGGTGACTCGAAGTCTGAGCCTCAGAGTTGAGATCTGGATGGTATCGATAATGCTCAAATGGAACGATCACCTACCCTTTCCTAAACCCTATGCACGATCTAGAGGGAGGAAACAAAGTTGGGGTGAGTACACCAAAATGTACCCAGTAGGTTCAACCGACTGGGTAAGAGAAATCGAAACAAGTATGTAATAACAAAGAATCCTATCACCTGCATCAAAATGGTTAGTAGACAATACAATAGAGTAATAAATAATGGCAATTACTGATGTAATCGATCAAATGATACAATGCAATGCGATGCATAAATGCAATGGCATTATAGGCCATGTATGAGGTGAAATCACGACCGTCGCAGGACTGATGTACATATTTATCGAGCCGAAGTCACAAGATAGAATCCGAGGGCATTACAGTCGATGTGCTAAAATATATATAATAAGGCATCGCAGGCCATAATCAGAAGTATCTCGAGGCATCACAGGCTATAACCATTATCTCAGTATGCATCATAATATCTCAAATGATGTAAATGTGGTGATAAATGTGCATAACAATGTATCTAATAATGTATCCATTGTGTGCATACCAATGCAATTATATATAATGTCACGACCCAACCCCGGGGTCGTGATTAGTGCTGATTGGGCACCCCAAACAATACCAAATCAGACCCACAATTAAATTAGCTAAGGAATTTAGGGAAATTTCGACAGAGT
>JAOTQR010111051.1:0-26016 GCA_025774065.1 Solanum ossicruentum | reverse complement strand
TTATTTACATGTCACATGCTACATCTATAGTCCTACAGCTCCAATATTATGACCACCAAAAGAATCATCTCAAAGGTAATTTAAAGGTAAAGTATATTGCGTATTGATGGGTGGTAACCTGAGGGGTGAAAGAATCACCTAGCCAAGGTCGATCATATCACGGGGGGTAGCCCAAGGGGTGAAAGGAAAAGCCTAGCCAGGGCCGATCCCGATGTAGATTTACCACTGATCATCTGGTTATTTGTATTACATGTTGTGCATAGGTTATACAGTAAAGGTAAAGTAAGAAAAAGGACATAAAGCACATGATCCCACAGTATAACTAAAGGTAGTCTCTTATTCTACACCAGTGTATAGTTTCATTTGACTTGTTACTTCATACACAGTATTTCCTGACTTATATATTTAGTACATTATCTTGTACTGACGTCCCTTACGGGGGGTCTGCATTTCATGCTGCAAGTACAGGTGCTAGTAGATCTCCCAAGTAGGAGTACAGGATATCCAGCTGTTGTTACCAAGCTCCAGGTTGCTTCGGAACTTTGTGTGTCTAGAGCTCATATTTTTGTATTGTATTGTCAGTCGAGGTGGGGCCTGTCTCGACCCTTATCAGATTTTTTCTTTTCTAGAGGCTTCCTAGGCTATGTAAATTGAAGTGTGTTCATGTCTCGTACTTTAGACAATGTGGGCCCAATGGCCTAGCCATATGCCTTTCCTTTTGGCTTGTTGTTACTGTTCACTTTCATAAAGGCATGTTGTATGTACAAATCCCTTATAATATGCATAGAAAGTACATAGATACAGGTTGGTTCTCCCAAGCCTTATCGGCAATGGGTGCTAGTCTGCCTTAACGGGACTTTGGGCGTGACAGATAATCTCCTACTTGTCATAATTGTGTTATCACATGCATTAGTGTGCTTTGTTTTGCTAAATAGCTATCTGATCCTATTTTGAAAAGCTTGTGTGGGCATCTGAGTTTGAGATATATGTGATGTATGTCATTAAGTTGAAGTCTATGTATTACTGTGTTGTCTATATAGATTGAGTCGTCACTTGAGGAAAAGCGACAATTTTAAGTAGATAGTGTTGATGTGCTATGAAAATACAACACTTTTGATTCTTAATATTGTGTTAACATGTTGTGCTATCAATTTTGTATTGTCAATGCAATATTTGTTGATTTTATGTGTTTTTGTGTTTAGATTTGCAAGATTACAGGTTGGCCATCATTTGGGGCGAAATTGCAGAAATTGATGGTTTTTGATGATTTATTAGGCCCTGTATGGATCGTAGAGCATTTTACGAGTCGTGGAGGAAGTCTCATGAGAAAATTCAGTGAAGGATGATTTTTGAAGATCAACCCTAAAGGACATCTATACGAGTCGTAGAGCATTTTATGAGTCGTATAGATAGGTTTCATGAGCATTTACAGAGTGGGATGATTTAATGAAGTTGAAGTCTACGAAGATTCAGTACAAGTCATGGATCTGTTACGAGTCATAAAGTGATTTCATAGAAAAAAGTCCAAAATCCTAGGAGCTGATTGTGGGACCTTGATTATGATTCGTAGAAGACACTACGAGTCATAGAAATCATAGTGTTTTCCGACCAGTTTTTCTATTTTATTTAGGACTTAATTGTAATTACTATAAATAGTAATTTATGGTTATTTTTGAAGGGAGAACATCATCATTCAGTCTTTTAGGGTTTGCACTTGGAGAACTCAATACTTGAGAGAGACGATTGTGAGAATACACTTGTGGCTAAATTTGATCTTCATTCTTGTGATTCTCACTATCTTGGATTTGCTTGATCTTAATTCAATTGTTTAAATTTTTAATTATGTTTTGTCAATTCATAGTTTCTTCATCTACACATAGCATGAGCAGCTAAATCCACAACTAGGGTTGTGGGAATCCTGAAGATCTAACAAAGTAGACTCAGATAATTTAGAATTCTCTAATTGGATATATGCATGTATTAATCAATTCTCTTCGTTTTCCATATTTTTTGGAGGTGGCCAATATTGAACTCGGCTAGTGTTACTGACTGGACCACGATAGTGATGAATAGGAAAAAAGATTGATTAATAGGATTTGATTGATGTGTTCTCATCTAATCATTCAAACTAGGCCAAAGGGAGGTTGTATTGGGACTTATAAGTAATGGTTAGTAATGAGCATTATGGAGATGGGCCAAGTCGCATAGTGAAATTAACCTCTTACCTTCGACCAAAGGGCTTGATGAACTTAAATTACTATCCTACATGTTATATACTAGACAAGAATTGGCTTATTTAGTGATACTAAGTTGGGGATTCATAGGGAACACAATACCCAAGTTGCTCTCTGTTATTGATTTTCTTTCGTGATAGTTAGTTTAGTTTATTTTCTTATTAATTATTGCAAATCTTCTCTTTGGGGAATTGAGTTGGTTAACTACTCAGATTGCTTGTTGGCGAATTTATCCTGAGTCTATGTATTCCCCGTGGGCTCGTCCCTAACCTTGCTTAGATTTTATATCTTGATAGTAACCATTTATCCTCTAAAAAGGAGGTGTAACTTGGGAGATATAATGACGAGTTTATGTTGAGGTCCCTCTTTCCTTTAATTGAGTTTTCTTTAAATCTACTATTATGTCATATATGTTGAGTTTGACTTTGTTTTCCTATGGCCATTATTTATTACGTTAGAAGTAAATAGAGCACCCCATCGTTATGTCTCCTTTTCTAATGTCTTCCACTAATTTAAATGATTGAATGACTTTAATGAGGCCAAATGACTCACTTGGGGACTAGCAACAGTCTTTGAGTGTCGGCCACGTCCAGTGTACCCTCCTGGTGTGTGACAAACTTGGTATCAGAGTATAGAGTTCAAGTGTCCTAGGTTGTCTACGAAGTCGTTTCAAGTAGAGTCTTATTTATAAGTGTGTTGTGCACCACACTTTTTAAGCAGGAGGCTATAAGACATTTGGTAGTTACACTTCTTTTTTATTCTAAGTTCGTGAAATAGAGTTTAACTCTATTAAGATATCTATTTGATTTGTGTATTATGCATTTGTAGATCATGCCTCCTAAGCCTATTGCCACCCAATGAGATGACTCAGCCTTCAATATTTAAAATCCCCCACTAAAGGTACTTACTCAGATAGGTATGAGAGGACATGGTCGACCTACCAAAGCTACTGGGGTTACACAGGCACCTACTTCTCAGCCAATCCCCCACTTCAGAGGCAGAATTAAAGGGAGCCATCACTATGTTCACCTTGCTAGTTTCCTCCCAGAATGGTAGTCAAAGTCTATACGCTCTTAGTTCTACCTCCCAACTACCCATTATAGTAAAAAGGCTTTGGTATTTCTTGAGATGAACATCTAGTCTACACAGGGCCAAAGGTTGAGGAAGACCCACAAAACTTCATTAAGAAGTGGAAGGTCCTAAAAGATATGCATGCGACAGAGGTTAAATGAGTTGAACTTGCCTCTTATTAGCTTAAGGATGTGGCGAACATCTGGTACAATCAATGGGAGGATATTTGAGGTGAGGATGCTGAGCCTCCCTAGTGGAATGAGTTTGAAAGTGCTTTCCTTGATCACTCCTTTCTCCAAGAGTTGAGGGAGGAAATGATTGAAGAGTTCGCGAACCTGAAGCAAGAGGGGTTGACTATCAAAGAGTACAGTCTCAGGTTTTTTCAACTATCTAGATATGCTCCAGAGATGGTCCAGGCTTTGAGGTCCAGGATGAGAAAGTTCATATCTGGCTTAGCCAAGCATGTGAAAAAGGAGTGCAAAGCGACATTATTGATTCCAGGCATGGACATCTCCAAGCTTATGTTTTATGCACAATAATTGGATGTAGATAAGAAGAGGGATAGGGAAGAGCATTTGAGTAAGAAAGCTAAATCAGCAAAGCCTGAGCCTAGCCAACATAAGCAGAATAAGGGAGATAAGTCCTACTTCTAGAAGAGGTCTTTTAGTTATACAACATCCTCAGCGAGTTCACTCATCCAACATAACATATATGATCAGAAATCTTATGGTCATCAATATTTCAAGGCTCATGGTTCTCAATCCCAAGCTATTATGACTCAAGGTTCAAAGGGAAAACCACCCAAGGCAAGTATGGCATACACCACCTAGGTGAGTGTTTTGAGGGCACAAATGCTTGCTATAAATGTTGATAGGTTGGCCACTTACAGAATGAGTGTCCTGTGAGGATTCGGGGTGATGGAGATAACAACATAATCGTTTGTTGCTCCTCCAGCCAATAGTTATCAGAGGGGTACCACTGCGGGCATAGGCGGCGGAACAAACCATCTATATGTGATGGGTAATCAATAGGATCAGGAATTTGCACAAATTATTATCACTGGTTTGCTTTGAGTCTTTACCTTTGATTGTTATGCATTACTTGATCTTGCTGCCACTCTATCTTTTGTGACTCTCGATATGGCTAATAGATTTGAGATTCTTCTAGAGTGTTTGCTTGAACCCTTTGTTGTTTCCACTCCTACTAGTGAATCTGTACCAACTAAGAGGGTCTATAGAGATTGTGCAGTATATGTCTATCATAGGATACCTTGGCTGACTTAATAGAGTTGAAGATGGTTGACTTTGATATGATTCTTGGCATGGGTTAGCTTCATGTCTGTTATGCCTTCATTGATTGTAGGACTCGAATTGTTAAATTCCACTTCCCAAATGAACTAGTCCTAGAGTAGAATGGAAATTCTATTGCATGTAAGGACAAGTTTATTTCATACCTTAGGGCCAAAAAGCTAATCTCTAAATGTTATATCTATCACCTTGTGTGAGTGAAGACTGGTGAAGCCTCCACCTTTTGAGTCAGTCCCAATGGTGAATGAGTTTCTTAAAGTGTTCCCTGATGATTTGCCCAGAGTCCTTCCTGATAGGGAGATTGACTTTGGAATTGATGTTCTTCCTTATACTCAGCCTATCTATATTCTGCCTAATAGAATGACTCTTGGTGAGTTGAAAGAGCAAATGAAAGATTTGCCAGAGAAGGGATTTATTAGGCCAAGTGTTTCTCCTTAAGGTGATTGATGTGTTGTCAAATACAATAATTTTGATGCTTACCAATCTCAGATTTTGTGTGTTCCCAATGGGATATTTGTGGATTTTATGCATTTTTGTGTTAGGTTTAGTAGGATTATAAGTTGCCTATGATTTGGGGAAAAATTGCTGAAGTTGCTCACTTTTGCTATTATATGTGACCTTGTACAAGTGGTAGAGATGTCTACGAGTAGTAACGGTGTTTTGTTAGAAATTTCATTAAGGGGTAAATTACTAAAGTTGAAGTCTACAAGACATGCATACAAGTCATTGAGAAAGGTATGAGTCGTAGACTACCTTTCGTGCCCTAAGGATCAGAGAAGTGGACTTCCAGAGAATTCATGAGAAGAAACTCCCTTTATGGGTCGTACACCACTTTATAAGTTGTGAAGGGGTTTCATAGAAGAGATATCCAAAATTCCAATAGTTGATTACGAAACCCCGAATATGAGCCATAGAAGATATTACGAGTTATAGAGTACTTTCGTGGAGTTCGCCAACCAGTTTTACTTATTTGTTTAAGACTTAATTGTAATTACTATAAGTAGGTTTTTCAAGTTATTATCAAAGGAGAAATGTCACTTTTTAGGTTTTGAAGGTTTTGAAATCAAACCACCCAATACTTTGAGAGAGAATAATGTAGGAGAGTCTTTAGGAACACTTTTGCTTCAATTCAATCTTCAAGCTTGTGATTCCCATTGACTTGTGATTTGCTTGATTTTAATTCCATTGTGTAAGTACTTTAATTATGTTTTATCAATTCATAATTTATTCATCTACACATAGCATGATTATCTAAATCCACAACTAGGGTTGTGGGAACCATGGAGGTGTACATGTATGTATTAATTAACTTTCTTCATTTTGCATGTTTCTAGTGGTTGCCAACATTAGAACTCACCTTTTGTTACTAATTGGACCAAGGTAGTAATGAACAAGAAAAAAGATTAACTAACAGGATTTGATCGATCTGTTCTCATCTAATCAACCAAACTGGGCCAAGAGGAGGTTGTACTAGGACTAAGAGGTAATGGTTAGTAATGCACACTATGGACATACGCCAAGATGCATGGTGTACTTTGCCTTTCTCCTTTAACTAAAGGTCTTGGTAAACTTAAATTACCATCCTGCATGTTATATACTAGACAAGAGTTAGGTTATCCGGTGATATTGAGTTTTGGAATCATGGAAAACACAATACCCTAGTTACTCTCTATTATTAATTTTCTCTTGTGGTAGTTAGTTTAATTTACTTGCTTATTGATTATTGTAAACCGCCCTTGGGGAATTATGTTTATTAACTACTCGAATTGCATATTGGTGAATCTATCTTGAGTCTACGTATTCCCTATAGGCTCGACGCTAACCTTGGTTAGGTTCTACTTTATGACAACAACCGCTTTATCCTATAAAAGGAAGGTGTAATTTGGGCAATATTAGCATTTTGGCGCTGTTGTCGGGAAATATGGCTAGACTTAGTTAGATGCACTAGTAATTTGAGTGTTAATCCTTAGCTCTCTTTATTTTACTTTCGTTTTTAGTTTTGTTTCTTTATAGGGTGTACGAGTAGTGTATTCCCAACACTCTATGTCAAGGCAATCCCTTAACTCCATTTGATCCAGAGATCCACCAAACTATAAGGAGAATAGCCCAAGAGAACGCCAACAATGTGGCCAATGTAGCCTTGAACCAGAATAATGATGATGATAGGGATGAGAACACACCTCCATTGGAGGACATTCCATAGCTTCGGGTGTTTAACGCAAATGGTTACCTGTGGAATCAATATAGGTTGAACCCCATGGCTATGGATATGACTGGAGATATTATGTTGTCACCACTACAGGTAGACATGAAGTTCACAGTCTCGAGAGGGTTACTTCAGATGGTTTAGAACGTGGTCTATTTGTAGGCTCACCATCAAAGGATCCAAATAGCCACTTGCACAATGTGGCATTTTTCTGTAAGAGTGTAATAGGAACACAGAATCTACCTATGGATGTTGTGGGACTTCGTGTCTTCCCACTGTCTCTTATGGGCAATGTCACATTATGGCTATCTAAGATCCTGCAGAGTTCAATCACTAGCTGGAAAGCTTTGCAGAAGGACCACTTTCCTAGATTGAAGAAGCATAAGGACCATATGAACAACTTCAAGCAACTTCCTGGTTATTTGATGATGTTTACCAAAGCATCGCAGTCAAGTATAAACCTACCAGAGGTTAGGGTCGAATCCATGGGAAATACGGGATTGACTATATTGACTCACTACCAATCATTTAAAGGATCGATCAGCTTTATTCTCTAAAATGGAGGGGGGTTCTGTGATTCAAAATGAAGGACAAATATAACCACTATACTACTAATGCGAGAAGACAATCAAATTGAGGGACAACTTGGGAATTGTGTTCCCCATGATTCATTGACTCAATTACCCAGGACAATATAACTCTAATCAAGACATTGCATCCAGGATGGTAACTTAGATTCTTCTAGCCGTCCTGTGAAGGTGAAGGTTGAATTTCACCATGGCGCTTGGTCGAAAACCATGGTGTGCCAAGTAACTGTTACCCATTGTCCCAGTCAACTACCCCTTGGTCAGGTTTGGCTGATTAGATGATAACACATCAGTCGAATCCTATCATCTACTTACCTTTTCCTATTTTTCATTACCTTGGTTGGGATCGTGATAGTAGGCGGGATTTGGTGTTGGCCACCACCAAATAACATTCAATATGAAAGGAAATAGACAATACATGCAAATACCCAATCAAAGAAATGCACAAAATCTAGGTTATTCAAGTCAACTCCTCATGGTTCCCACAACCCCAAGTTGTGTGTGCTTAGCTACTCATGGCTAAGGCAAAATCTGAAATAATGATATAAGAGACATGGTTTAGAAATTACCTAAGAACAATGAAGAACAAGACCACTTTGATATTGAAACTACAAGCTTGCAAAAATGGAGTTTGAGTACAAGTGATTTCGAAATCCCCTAAAATAGGTCTTCAAATGAAAATACTAAAATCTACACTAAACCTTAGAAAAGTGTTCTAAGAATATTCAAAGGAGAATAATCAAGAGTGGAATCTAAAAATTTGTTCAAAAGTATTCTTCAAAACACCCTAACATTAACTATTTATACTATTTACAAAAAGATCCTAAAGATAAAATAAAAAATATAGCTGCCAACAGTTAAGGCTCATAGGTATGACTCGTATGGTGACATATAAGTCGTAATCGAGCTTTTGTAGTTAGCACTTGGCATTTTGAACTTGACTGGTATGATCTATTACAATGAGTCATTGCTTGGGCTATGACTCGTATAGGCTTATAGTTCTTAGTCAAATTCTTTAACTCTCTGGAAATTACTACGAATCCTACCTCTACAAGTCATAGTGACGCCTACGAGTCATAGGGTGGTCTCGTATAAGTGACCTCCACTTCTCAATTTTTTTATTTTTGCTCCTAAAAATTACTACGAGAGCACCCTACAACTCTAGCTTAGGCTACGACTTGTAGTGTGGGTCGTATGTCCTGACTTTGATAAAAATCTACACTTTTCTTGCTAAATCATGCTAACCTATATTTTCTACACAACTAACACAAAAACACATAAAACCCATAAGAAGTCGCATTAAGAAATTGCAAAATCTCTTATTTTAGGCATCAAATGTATTGTATTTTTACAGCACATCAATACCCTCAACTTAGAATTATTGCTTGTCCTGAAGCGACAATAATCTAAATAGACAATGAGAAATACATAGGAACTATCCTAATGGAATGTACATCACTTAACTCCTATTCAGTAAACCAATTCTAATTTTCAAAGACTGATTGCAAAGCTACCAAGAAAACCAAAACACAATGATGCATCCGATAATCCAACTATGACAAGTGAAGAAGTATCAACTATTCACAATCACTAAACAAGTTATATGTCAATCATGCAATGCAAATGCCCTCACAGAAAAGAATTCCCTTTGTTTCACTCAAAAAGCAATTGAAGTTCAGGGATTGTGCAAGCATCCTCACTCTCAGAAATGAAATTCATGTATGATAACTAACACCATAGACTTGCCCATATACTCATACTCTGGACTGTTGACTAGTTGGATTAGGAAAACTTTAGGAATTAATGGGCTTGTAACGTCAGCTCATGGGGCTTTGGTATGGTATTTAAGGCAAGTAGTGACTAAAAGTTATCCTTGAACTACGTTTTTCAAGACTTTTACCTCCATAACTCAGCCGTTTTCATTATGTCTTCCCTTATTCTTCATTCTCAATGTTTTCCAGGTGCTTTCACTTCCTTTTTCAGTTGTGCCTTATTTTCGAACTCATTTCGCTATTCTTTTAAATTCAAGGTAACTTTTCTTTTTTTTCTCTCACCCGGCACATGATTTTCTCTTCTTTCTTTCTTTCCCCACTAAGCACCTCATTTTCATGACTTTATCACGACATAGGCCACCCTCAACTTAGGCTTTTAGCATAATATCTATTCATAAACCAGGACTACTATTGGTAGCCAAACTCAACTTAGGCTTTTTCCCTCAATCAAGGTTCACATGTTCAAAGATAGACCAGGGCCAATATTGAGGTATTTCACAAAACAAGGCTAGGCTAGCTAGGTATTAAGAAAGAACAGGTACATGTAAAGCTCAAACATTTGGAAAAAGGGATCAACTACGACATTTGGTGGGTCATTTAGGCAAAAGTGGACTAACTTAAAGAATAATGGCCTAAGATCCTTTCTTAATCAACCACATCTCCAATCCAATCTTAGAGTAACAACTTAAATTTTGAGTCAGTATATAATACATGAATATGACAAAATAGGCTCATACACACATGACATTGCATACACAATCAACATAGATTCACAAGTTATACTTCAAGCATCAATTGTCTTCTCTTTATCAGAACAAACATTGCCACATAATCATATGCAAGATTGCAATGGTAAGCAACAATCCCAAAAATTTTGAGGGCACCCAATTTTCAAAACATTCATTAAACTATTCAAAATTATGTACATGCCAAAAGATAATACTCACTTCATATATAAAAATTATCTACCAAAACTAAACATGCCGCTTCAATAGAAAATAAACTCACCCACAAGGAAAAAGAAACACAACAAGAAAACCTTGGAATAAAAAATAGGATAGTTATGGACTTAGGCTACTCAGACATCACCCAAGTACATAACTTCCCACACCCCACCAAAAAGATGATAATTTGTCCTCAAAGTGTATATTTGTGTGTGTGTGTGTGTATGTTTGTGTGTGTAGGTGTGTATATGCTTTAAAAATCTAAAATTAAAACCAATCATCCAACAAATTATATAAAAACCAAATATCCATAAAAGCAATAACAAAACAAATTGTCTAAAGAAAACAATATTGAGAACAAAGTATCCAAAAGTATCAAACACATGGTGCTCGAGCACCGATATCTATCTGGTCTTGGGGCTCATTTTTTGCAGGGTCAATGTGCACATTCAACTCCTAGTGTGACCCTTCATACTGATTATCATCTGAAGGCTGATCTCTCAACTAGCATTCCACATCTTTAATAGCTTCTCTCCTACCCTTTGGAGGCATTGTACCAGAGAATCACTCCCCATACCACAAATGAGCACCATTATGTCTAAACAACCAAGAACCACACGGAAAAAGAAACAAGAAGTAACAAAAACCAACAAAAGAAAACACAAAAATATTTAGTAAACCAGTTGCAGATTTATAGGCACAAGGCATAGGTACGACTCGTAGGGTGACCTACGAATCGTACTGTGGCCTCATAGTACCAAATTACCTGAGAAAAATTAATTCTGAAACAGTTACGAGACATAGGTGTGACTCGTATGGTGACTTGTGAGTCGTATTCTGGGCTCGTACCAATTTCTAGAAATATTTAAGAACGCAAGTCAGGTCCAAGAGGACCCTACTGCGACTCTAGTAGGAAATATGACCTATAGGTGGGTCTCGTATAGTAAATGGTAAGAAACTATAGGAGACTATTTTTCCATACGAAGGGCCACTACAACTCATAGGACATCCTACGAGTCGTAAGATAGCCTTATAAAAGGAAACAACAGGTACCTGTAGTGCCTGTACCTTCACTACACAAACCAACATCAATCAAAACATCATTCAAACATTATTTGAAGCAATTCTCAATCAAGTATGACTTTACAACAACAACAACAACAATAACAACAACAACAACAATAACATTACACTATTGCCTTAAAGGCTCCCGCCCATTATGGGATAAGGGGGGTCAGATGTACGCAACCTGACCCCTATGTTTAAAACATAGATCGACTGTTTCTGGATGACCCATTATTATCATCGAAAGTTGCATTGACTAATTGCTACTTCACTATTGAAAGTAGCGGAGACAGTTTAAAGAGCTATTTTGCTTTATTCCATCATACCTCAAAGCCAAAAAATAGTAAATCTTTGGCTCCATTCAGTTGTGTATGACCTTAGTCATGAATATTCAAGACACAATTTCCCCACAATTGTATCAACAATTGACAATTGAGCAACAACTTCCAACACATTTGAGAATATCTCAAACATATTCGATCCTTGAATCTGAATAATAAAAATTACACACAATCAAGGGAGTTCAAAGGGATCAAAGGCAAATTCATCAAATTGTATCTCAATAGCCCATTTTCACTCCAACAAAGATCAACAACTAAACTTTACCTCGAGATGAACCTAACAGTTGATCAACCCACAAATATTCATTCCAATGATCAACAATCAACCAACAAAGATGAATTTGCAATCCAAAACATATTAAGGAATTTAAACTGAAAAACCCTGGTTCTCATGCCTATCCAACCAATTTCTCATGGGCACTTTCAACACCACAGCTCAGCACATAATCATTCAACAATATTAAGAGGATCATAAAAGTTATGTGCCAAATTTAAACAAGAAAGAATACCAATTAAGTAGATGGCAAGCAAATATATGCACTGGGAGAAGAAAAAAAGGGAGTTGAAACCCTAAAGAATAATGCTCGTCAGAATTCTTGTCAGAAAATGACTTGGTTTATCGAAATATTTGATCGGAATAGTAGAAAAGTAGTGTTGGAAAATTTTGGGGGGAAGGAATCGTTTAAAAATAGGGAAATTAGGGGTCACATGAATTTTGACACCTCATATACTCAAATGGGTCAACTCTTAAACTTCTGCAGATTAAGTCTATGAAACCCTGACTACGAGTCGTAGGCTTCCTATGACTCGTAGGTCCCAATCTCATAACAGACCCAACACTTAGAAAATATTCAGAGTTCATACCTGGGCACTACGAACCCTACTTACAACTCGTAGGGGACCTTATGAATCATAAGGTTAGCTCGTAGTATATGTGGCAACTTTAAATCATTATTGGTTTCCCTTATGAGGCATGACTACGAGTCATATTGTGTACTATGACTCGTAGGCCTAGTCTTAAAGGTTGTTTCAAATGTTATTTCCTTGACACTTTCAGCACTTAATTCACACCTGCAAATCAAAACTCAAAATACTCCAATCTTCAAAAAAACACAACTAATTCAGTGTCTTAAAAATCAAAACAAACATCAATCCACTACCTAAAAATTCAAACAACTAAGATAAACATAAAACAAGCCGAAAACATAAAAGATACTTGGGTTGCCTTCCAAGAAGTGGCTTGTTTAACATAGTGGCTTGACTTTGTCCTCTTGAGTACTCAAACGTCCTCAAGGTTTGATGAGCACTTATCACTACTTCTATGATCTCTCGTCCTATCTTTTTTAATGTGATCTAACTGTACGGAGACCTGATCAACGTGGCCATCGATCTTTTGAATTGCCATCGATTATTGATCATACTTGTAATTTACCTTAATGACATCAAACTTAATTTCTTAAAGCATCTCCTCTTGCTCATCCATTTTCTAAATCATTTATTCAAGCATACTCTCGACTTTATAAGATTTTTCTGCGACACATTGTTGATGTGGTAGCTTGATCCAATTGACCGCACTATCCCTTCTTGCATGGCTAGAGCCTTCCCTTGACACACCAGTGGGAGAAACCGGATGATCTTGATATGATTAGTACACTTTGCAAACTTAGATAGTTTTTCCATGTATTCAGTAACTTCATTAAATGACTGGCTCAAGAAAGCCCAATAGTCCCCTCCGAATACAGCATCAGCATGCAATTGTTTTTCGATGCTCAGTGCTCGATAAAAGCTTGCCACTAGTACATCATCCATCAGACCATGGTTCTACTTCTTCCCCAAACACACTTTATACCTATCCCAACTTGCACACAAAGACTCCCCTAGAACTCATCAAAAGTTTACAATCATATCCTGTTGTTGTTGCTTGTTAGGCCCTTTATAAAAGTTCATGAGAAAGACCTTTTGCACTTCTCCCAAGTTAGAGCACACATCTGGTAGGAAGATAGACCACCACTCCACAGTTTTGCACCTGAGGGTCATGGGAAAAGTATGAAGGGTCATGGCATCCTAAGTTAGGTGTCATGTTCTAAGCACATCCCTCAATATTTTTGCTAAGTTTGGCAAATGAACTTTAGGATCTTCAGACTTCAGACTCCTTCCCATAAAACAGGATGCGTTACTGCAATGTCTCAAATAAATCACCAGTGTGTAGAGCTTTTGTTCAACCATTGTGCTAATCTACCTGTGAGTGCTTGTCTGAGCTGAATCTCAGCGTACTCTCCCTTGGATACTTGTAAACTAAACCAACCAACATAAACAAAAATAAAAATAAAATGCAAGAGAATCTAGAAATTAATACTTGATTAACCAATAGTGAAATCAAGTCAAGAACCTTGCCTTATTCCCCGGCAATGGCACCATAAATTTTAATGTTTATGCTCCAATAGTAAAACGGTCATAGTCAAGTATACACCTAATTAGAGGTTAGGATTGAATCTATGAGGAATATGGAGTTGACTATATTAACTCACTAAGCAACTCTATTCTCTAAAATGGGGGGTTTCTTTGACTCAAAATCAAGGACAAATATAAACACTATACTACTAATGCGAGAAGACAATCAAATTGAGGGACAACTTGGGAATTGTGTTCCCCATGATTTGCTGACTCAATTATCCTGGACAACATAACTCTAATCAAGACATCGCATACAGGATGGTGACTTAGGTTCTTCAAGCCCTCTTGTGAAGGTAAAGGTCAAATTTCACCATGGTGCTTGACCGGCTACCATGGTGTGCCAACTAACCGCTACCCATTGTCCCAGTCAACCTCCCTTTGGTCAGATTTGGTTGATTAGACAAGAACACATCAATTGAATCTCGTCATCTACTTTCCTTTTCTTATTTATCACTACCTTAGTCGAGATCGTGATAGTAGGCAGGGTTTGGTGTTGGCCACCACGAAACAACATTCAAAATAAAAGGAAATAGGCAATACATGGGAATACCCAATCAAAGAAATGTACAAAATATAGGTCATTTCAAGTAAACTCCTCATGGTTCCCACAACTCCAAGTTGTAGGTGCTTAACTACTCATGGCTAAGGGAAAATCACAAACTACGAATATAAGAGACATGGTTGAGAAATTACCTAAGAACAATGAAGAACAAGACCACTTTGATATTGAAACCACAACCTTCCAACAGTAGATTTTGAGTGCAAGTGATTTCAAAATTCCCCAAAATGGGTCTTCAAATGAAAATTCTAAAATCTACACTAAAACCTAGAAAAGTGTTCGAAAAATATTCAAAGGAGAATATTCAAGAATGGAATCTGAAAAAACTATTCAAAAGTCTTCTACAAAAATCCTAACATTATCTATTTATACTATTTACAAAAAGACCCTAAAAATAAAATAAAAAATACAATTGGTAGCAGGTACGGCTCATAGGTATGACTCTAGGATGACCTATCAGTCATAATTGGCTTTTTGTAGTCTACACTTGGCATTTGGGAATTGGCTGCTACGATCCACTGCTATGTGTCTTTGCTTGGGCTATGAATCGTATATTCCTCTCATAGTACAAGCTTGTAGTTCGTGGTCCAATTCTTGAATTCTCTGGAAATTGCTAATGAGGTATACTACTCGTAGGGTGGTCTCATATGGCTGACCTCTACTGATCTGATTTTTGATTTTTGCTCTCTGGAAATTGCTGTGAGGGCACCCTACGACTCATAGCTTTGTCTATGACTCATTAGGTGGCTCGTAGTCCTGGCTATCAAAATCTGCACTTTTCTCCCTAATTCATGCCAACCTATGTTTTTTGCCCAATATAAAAACACATAAAATGATAAAGAGTCGCATTAAGAAATTGTAAAATCCCTTATTTGAGGCATCAAATATGCAGTATTTTGATAGCATATTATTCGATAAGCACTAAATGGTAGCGGTTTACTAAATATCTAAGGAGCGTCCCTAATCATAAGACAGTTGATGACGCCTTGGAGGAGATCTTCTATCGTGCCCTTGGTGAGAACTGCCAGGTTTGTGCTGACACTATCATGGGGGGCATATTTTTAGATCAACCATTCATAAGGATTACAAAGCATATAGAGCAAGCGGTCAAGTTGAATCGTGCATGTGGGCAAAGGGATAGAGCTTCCACGAAGAGTTCATGTGTTATCATTGTGGGTCCAGAGAAAGCTAAAATCAATAAAATGATCATGCAGCAGCTTGCTCAGATTTGCAAAGGCATGGAAATGATGATGCAAAACAAAGAAAGAGTTAATCCAGTGGTTCATCAACCTCTACGTGCACCCATGTACAAGAAGCCATATTAAGAGGAGGACACATTTTTTTTAAACGATCAAACAGGGGGTTTCTGGACCAATTCCCTAGGGTCCAATCAGAACTATTGGCGCCAAGGTTAAGGAAATAAAGGTCAGAACTATGTTAGAGATGGATCTTTTAAAGATAATTGCGATGGTTATTATGAAAGTAACAAGGGTCCAAATGCATATTAGGGTCACAAAAAAAGGCTTCAAAAATAGCCTTTATTGCCATCACACAATCGGGACACAGGTGTAGGCAATTCCATAATTGAGCAGATGTTCGATCGCCTCGTTAAGAAGGCTGAGACACAGGATGAGACCCTAAGGGGTATGAAAATAGAGATATCTAATATCAATCAAAAGATAGAATCTCATTCTATAGCTATTAAACAACTTGAATAATAGTTTGGTCAAGTGTCAGCTTAACTGATTCAGCATCATAGGATACATTGCCTAGCAATATAGTACAGAATCCAAAGAATGAAAGGCAGTGTATGGCAGGCCTCCTCCTTCTTTTCCTCAAAGAATTAAAAAGAGAGACGAAAAAGGCAAGTTCAAGTACATTTTGTCCATGCTTAAACAACTATCTATGAACATCCCTCTTATTGAGGTTTTGGAGAAGATGTCGGGCTATGCAAAGTATATGAAGAACTTGGTCACCAAAAAATGCATGTGACTCAGGAGCTTTCTTAAGATCTTCAACATTATAGTGCTATCACTAAAAAGTCCTTGGTGCAGAAGCTTGAAGATCTAGGTGCTTTTACTATACCTTGCACTATGAGTGATGTGGAGTTCGCAAGGGAACTATGTGATTTAGGTGCCAGTATCAATTTAATGACCTTTGTGGGCTATAAAAAGATTAGATTTGGAGCCCCTACTCCTATTAGCATGTGTTTATTAATGGCAGATCAAACGGAGTAGAAACCTGGGGGATACTATATGATGTGCTGGTTAAAGTGGAAAAAATCATATTCCCTGCAGACTTTATGATGCTAGATTGTGAGGTGGACTTTGACGTTCCAATCATCTTGGAAAGACTATTTTTAGCCACTGGGTGAGCCCCAGTAGATATGGAAGCTGGTCAACTCCGGTTTAGATTGAATGGAAAAGAACTTTTCTTTAACATTCGTCAGTCCATGAAGCATCCAAATGAGCTCAAGAGTGAAGTTTGGGCAATTGGTGAAGTCTATGTAACCAATTTTCCTAAGTCATGCCGCGAAAATAAATCAGGTGCTACTTAGAAGGTAACCCAAAGATTTTGATGTAATAGCATAGTTATAAATGTATTTTCACTTTTTGGATTCATAGGTAGTTTATTTTCTTGCATTTGATTGTAATTTTTGAAATTGGGTTGGTTGCATATAGGGTAACAATATATTTTGTGAAGAGTATGCAGGTACAAGACTAATTCAGCAAATTAGGCTGAAAAGAGCACCAGGTTAAGTCTCTATGATTGGGCTTATCAGTCGTAAAGAAGTTTAAGACTTATACCCCACTTGTACAAATTTCCAATGAGCAGGAAAAATATGCACTCCAATCCACGAGCCTACTTTACAAATCATAGATCAAACTATGAGTGGTGAATGGGGTTCCCGGACCCAGGTAAGTTTTTTGAAATTTTGCTAAGTATTGAGGGTTTTATGAAACCATGACTTATGAGTAATAAAACCATCTACGACTCGTAATTGGGATTTCGTAAACCCGCCCAGTAAATTCTCAGATGACCCAGTAAAGTATAAAACATGGGGTCAAATTATTTTGACCCCATATTTTGACCTAAATTGACTAAAATCACCCCACCTACGCCAACCCCTAAAAAGTTCAATCATTTCTGGCCATCTATTCCCATTTTCCGGTAATAATTGTAACCAGTTATGGTTTCACAATCATTCACCCCGCTATCTTCTTCAAGTTAATCTTACTCTTGTAAGTTCTTGATTTAATTTTAACCCTTAATTTGCCTTTATTGAATGAGTATTTTTTCATATTTATTTTAGGGAATGATATTTAGGCATAAACCCATGATAAAATTGAATTTGTATTTCATTGAAATTAATATTGCTTATCTTGATTGCCATTTAAGCCCAGAATCAGGTAATAGGACCCTGAATGAATAATAATTGCTTGCACCTATTTTATCACTCACCTTATGTGATAAATGATTATGATTGTGATTTGGTGATTGATTACATAGGTCATGATAGTTTGAATCACTTGGGGATAATCAGAATGACAGAAAAATTGATGCTAAATCACGTTAGTTAGGGTGTATATATTGAAAATGTTGGGGTTGATGGGTGTGCTATGTAAATCATGTGTGCATGTGTCTTCTTGCTTCAATATTGATAGATTATTTGTTGAAAAGGTCTTTTGGGGACTGTGTAATGGACATAGAAACTTAGGTGACTAAGATTTCTAGCTCATGAGTGGCCTTTATGACTTGTGGAGTAATCTACGAGTCGTAATTTACCCTCGTGCAAAATTCCAGAAACCTGATGTTTCTGGGTATACATCAGACGAAACACTCAAGGAGTCATAGATCACTTTACAACTCGTATTTAGGTCTCGTAGTCATTTGCTTGAATTTGATTACTCACTAGAATATTTTATGACCCTAGTCTACAATTCGTAAACCACTTTAGTCATAACAAGTCTTGTATATTTTTTTCTCGTAACAAAAGTTGTTCTGAACCACTAGTGTATGAAGCCTCTTTATGATTCATAGTGCACACTACAACTCGTAGAGGTGCCCTCGTATAACCTATTTGCAATTGAACTCATATAATATTTACATTCTATTTCTTGATTCTTGGGGCTAACCATAGTTCGTTTATGTATATGTTTCAGGTACTATGGCCCCTAAAGACAAACAGTCCTAGATCAAAGAAACAAGGAGGAGTCTCAGGGATGAGCCTTTTGATGAAGAGCAATCCCCTCAGCCGAGAAGTTCACTAGAGGTCCTGGATGTGAGACTGGACCTAGAGGCAGCTATAACACAGACCAGAGTCGTTACTAGAGTTGGACGCACTTAGGTTTCGATTGCTAGTTATCCCAGTCTAATGAAGGAGGCAGTGATGGGAGAAGCATGTCGTAGATGACTCCATCTAGAGAGGGGTCCAATTTTGAGGAAGGCTTTGAGGATAGATTAGAGAAAGAGTCTTCCATCACACCATCATCATCATCTACACTAGATGCCCTCATCAACTGATGATGCATTAAGGGTATGAAGGAGATCTACATGGAGACATATAGCCAAAAGAGCGGGGCAAGTCGACCCATTCTATCTATGAGGAGCCCAGAGTGATATTTCACAAACTTACTATTTCCTTTGTCTCTATGACACGATGTTATAGTACGGGCTCCAGTGGCTGACAAAGTCTCTTTGATGGTACCACCCGACTATGGTGAGGGAGTTCTATGCATCATACGCAGCCACCATCCAGCTCAGTCTTCCAAAAGGAAAGAAACCCTTGTCAGCCCAGGCTGACAGAGATGCAAGTGAAGGGCCAGTGGGTAGATATATCAAAGGAGACTATCCACCGCATGTTATTTGGTCCCGAGTACTGTGGCCCTACATCCACTGTAGATTTTGATTATCAAGCGGGGTAGACTGGAACCCCACTTATTATGAAGTATCCTAAGTGGAAATCCACATTACTGAGATGGGCAGCAGGGTTCATTGCAGAGCAGGGTCCTGAACCTACTTGGGTCACCTCTCATGTGAAGCCTATCATCAAGGCTTCTATTAGCTTCCCCACCAAATTCTGGTGGACAAGATTCTAACGCCGAAGTATGCAATTTTGGTTGCCATCATCTTAGCTGGCTATGACATTGATTGGACCCACCTAATTGCCAAGTAGATATATTAAGCTACACTAAAGAGGGTTACGTTTATCCCATTCTCGTTTCAGATGTACAGGATCTATTTAGAGTCTAGGGTGGATATTTTACACAAGTTGGACCAGTTGATTAAGGCCTAGCATACCTTTAAGCAGTGTCTGATCAAGTCTGATGAGAACTTGGTGGAACTCCAATGAGCACAGCCCCACCTATGCTAGATGTGTTCACCCTAGCGCCACTGCCTGAGGGTTCTGAGAGTGCCACCACCACTGCTGCTGCTATTAAGGAGAGGACTCTATAGCCCAAGATAGTTGATGATAGGGTACCTACTATTACTACTCCTACACCAAAGTCCACTACTTCACATCCTCCTACCACGGGCATGGTCTATGTGCCCACCAATTCTATTCAAGCCATAGTGCAGAGACTATCACATGCTGAGTCCCAGTTAACTCAACTCTTTAAGCAGATTAAGCCATAGGTCCGACATTCTATATCGGACTTGAAGGGTCAGATACATGCTTTCACAATCACTACTATTCATGACCATGTTTTTGTCATGGATGCTCACATCGACTGCTTCGAGGAGAGGGTACAAAAGTGATTGGCCGAGGCCTAGCCTTCAAACTTGTCATCCCTACAGATAGAGATCCAAAATCTCTGGGCTAACATGACAGCATCACTTGTGGCACTAGTCACACTTCAAGAATTGATATCTTCGGTGCCAAAATTTGACTTATTTTCTCTTGATGAGCCTACACAATTCTCCCTTGGCAAGAGACCTTATATGGATGAGGATCTAAATGATATAATATGAGGATAGAGGAGCAGCTCAAGCTTTCTTTGAGGAGATCGAGGCATGATAAAGAGATGAGATGAGCTCGAACAAAGGAGCAGGTGAGGGGTGTTGGCCCCTCTGGACAGAGTACTATCGCTGAGTAGACCACCCCCTAGGAGAAGGGTGGCCAGACTCAGCCACAGACTAGCACTTAAGCATGCAACTATGTTTTTGACCTCTAATGTTTTATTTTTGCTTGATTTTGTGCATGGGTACAATGCATATCTTTTTTGATGGGGTGTGGGTAATTATGGACCTCAGTGAAGTCTGAGTAGCTTATAGTCCATAACTACCCCACTTTTTGATCTCTGAGTTTTTTTGCATATATTCTTTTTTCCCTATGGATATTTAATTTCTATTGAATTAGCATGTTTAGGATGTTTAGATAATATATGTAGCATATAGTACCAATACTTATGGCATATAGCATATTTTTATGTTTTGTTTTGAAAAATAATGGGCACATTTTGATTAGTAGTTAAATAGTTATCATGCATGTTTTGGTGTTTAACAATATATGTTCTAATAAGTGAGGGTAAATTGATATGGAAAGCATGATCTATGAGACATTTTATTGATAATGTATACAGTGTCATGTAAGTGTGAGCTTTATTTGTCAAATTCATGTAATTTGTGCTAATTAAGAACTCACCCTATTACTCTAAGTTAGATTGTAGATTGAATGGATTAGGAAAGGATCTTAGCCCTTTGTTCTTAAATAGTCCACTTTACCCTAAAAATAGCCAACCAAATGATGATATATCCCTTGTTCCGAATGTTTGAGCCTAATATGTTCATATTCTTTCTAAATATCTAATCAACCTAATCTTTTCTGGTGAAAAATCCTGAAATTGGTCGTAGTCTTTAATTGAGCATTGTTCTCCTTGACTGAGGCAAAAAGCTTGAGTTGTGGGTGGCTGCCAAAAGTGACCCTGATTTGGAGGATACATATTGTGCACTTCAACACAAGCTAAAATCCTAAGTTGAGGGTGGTTGGTGTAAGGGTAAAAACACAAAAATAAGGGGGTAAGTTAGGAATGATGAGTAAAAGAAGAAAAAGCATGTAATGAGTGCATGAAAATTGAAAGATGCCTTAGATTGTGTTTAAAAAGCAAATGAAGCATAAAAACAAAGGAAAAAAGCTAAAAAATGAAAGAAAGCACCTAGAAAAGCTTGAATAAGGGAAAAAAAAGGAGAATAAGGAGAAAATGACAGAGTTAGTGGGGAAAAAGTGTTGAAAAACACAGTGTCAAGAAGGTCCCTTAGTCAGTATTTTCCTAAAAGATAATACCAAAGCCCCCGAGCCTATGTTACAAGCCTAGAAAGTTCTAGAATAATCCTAGTCCAGTTAGTAGAAAGCCTGAGTCTTGAGTATAGGGGCAAGCCTATGGTAATAGTCATTATGAATGAATATGTTTTATGAGAGTAAGTGTTTTTGCACAATCCCAAGGTTAAACATGAAATCATCATTGAGTGTCAAATATGGGACTTTTTTCTGTGAGGTCACTTGCATTGCACTGTATCATTTCACTTGTTTAGTGATTGTGGACTGTTGATACTCCCTTGCCTATCAAAGTTATGTTGTCACATGCACCAGTTTGCATTGATTTGCTAAATAGCTATCTGATCCTATTTTGAAAAGATGGTGTGGGTATATGAGTGTGAGATGTATATGATGTATGCCATTGGGTTGAGGTCTATGTGTTACTATATTGTCTATATAGATTGATTCGTCGCTTGAGGTCAAGCAATAATGTTTAGTTGACGGTGTTGTTATGTTGTCAAAATATAACACTTTTGATAGTTAAAACTTAGGAGTTTGTGTGTTCTCAGTGCGATATTTATAGATTTTATGTGTTTTTGCATTTAGTTTTGTAAGATTATAAGTTAGGTATGATTTAGGGGAAAATTGCAGAAGTCGTTGGTTCTTATTGCTATACGAGACCATATACGAGTCGTAGTGATGTCTACAAGTTGTAAAGGTATTTCATGAGAAATCCCAGTGATAGACAAATTGCTGAAGTTGAAGTTTATGAGATATGCATATGAGTCATAGAGAAAGTTACAAGTCGTAGACTACCTTTTGTACATTGAGGATTAGAGAAGTGAACTTGCAAGAAATGCATCAAACGAAATCCCACTTACGGGTTGTAAACCATTTTAGAAGCCGTGAAGGGGTATCATAAAAGAGAAGTCCAAACATCTAATAACTAATTACGAGACTCCGACTAGGGGCCGTAGAAGACACTACGAGTCATAGAGTGCTTTTGTGGAGTTTTCTGACTATTTTTCTTTATTTGTTTAGGAATTAATTGTAATTAATATAAATAGGTTTTTCAGGTCATTATCAAAGGAGAGACATCATGTTTTAAGGTTTCTAGGGTTTGTACTCAAAGAACTCAATGCTTGGAGAGAAAATATTGTGAAAGAGTATTTGGGAACGCTTGTGCTTTAATTCAATCGTTAAGCTTGTGATTCCCATTGACTTTGTATTCGCTAGATCTTAATTCCATTATGTAAGTGCTTTAATTATGTCTTCTTAATTCATAATTTCATTGTCTACACATACCATGAGTAGCTAAATCCACAACTAGGGTTGTCGGGACCATGAAGAACTAACAAAGTAAAATTGAGTAATTTACAATTCTTAGTAGGTGTATATGCATGTATTAATTAACTCTCTTCATTTTAAATGTTTTCTAGTGGTGTCCAACATTAGAACTCACCTAGTGTTACTGTCTGGACCAAGATAGTAATGAATAGGAAAAGATATTAATTAACAGGATTTGATTTATATGTTCTCATCTACTCAACCGAACTGGGCGAAGGATAGGTTGTATTGGGACTAATCGGTAATATTAAGTAATGCATTCTATGGAGATGGCTCATGTCGCATAGTGAAATTCGCCTCTCACCTTTGATCAAAGGGCTTGGTGAACTTAAATTATTGTCTTGCATGTTATACATTAGACAAGAACTAGGTTATCCGGTGATATTGAGTTGGAGAATCATAGGTAACACAATACCCTAGTTGCTCTATTATTAATATTCTCCTGTAATAGTTAGTTTAATTTACTTTCTTATTGATTAATGCAAAACCCCCATTTTGGGGAATTGAGTCGGTAAACTACTTGGATTGCATATTGGTGAATTTATCTTGAGTCTACATATTGCCTGTGGGTTTGATCCTAACCTTGGTTAGGTTCTATTTCTTGACAATGACAATTTTATCCTCTAAAAAGGAGGTGTAACTTGGGCTACATCAGTGATCCTACCCCATTTGTGCAAAATAAAGGTGGGTCCCTCAGAATGCGTATTGGCTACCGCCAGTTGAATAAGTTGACATTCAAGAATAAATATCCTCTCCCAAGATAAATGACTTGTTTGACCAATTCCAATTTTCCACTGTTTTCTCTAAGATAGACCTGAGATCAGGTTATCACCAATTGAAGGTGAGAGAATGTGACATCCTGAAGACGACTTCTCGAACCTGGTATGATCATTTTGAGTTTCTAGTAAATGTCCTTTGTATTGACAAATGCAGATGCAATCTTCATGGACTTGGTGAAAAGAGTATTAAGAGAATGTCTTGATATATTCATGTTTATATTTATTGATAATATTTTGGGGTATTCTAGAGATGAAGATAAGCATGCCAATCATCTCAGAATGGTTTTTGCAGACTCTCAAATACCATGAGTTATATGCAAAATGTTTGAAGTGTGAATTTTGGATCAAGTTTGTTGCTTTTCTGGGCTATCTTATCTTGGGCAATGGCATTAGGGTAGATACACAAAAGATTGAAGTGGTTAAGAGCTAGACTAGACCGACCACTTCGACTGACATAAAGGGTTTCTTGGGGTTGACAGGCTACTACCACAGATTTGTTGAAGGATTCTTTTCCATATTCTCACCATTGACTAGACTGACTCAGAATAAGGTCATGTTCCAATGGTCTGATGAGTACGAAAAGAGCTTTCAAGAAATGAAGAAAAGGCTGACTACTACTCCAGTGTTGACACCTTCCTGAAGGGACTGATAGGTTTGTAATTTATTGTGATGCCTTAAGACTAGGATTGGGATGTATATTGATGCAAAGGGTAAAGTAGGAGCCTATGCCTTAAGACAACTTAAGTTTCATGAGAGCAACTATCCAACCCATAATCTTGAGCTTCTCGAGGTGTTGTTTGCACTTAAGAGTTGGCGCCACTATCTGTATGGAGTGAATATGTATGTATTCACTAACTAAAAAAGTTTGCAATATGCTTTTAGCCAGAAAGATCTCAACCTATGATATAGAAGATGGTTGGAATTTCTCAAAGACTATGACATGAGTATCCTTTACCACCCAGGTAAAACTAGAATTGTTGTTGACATAGCAGTTATCCATGGGTAGCCTATGTGGAGGAATTATCCATGGGTAGCCTATGTGGAGGAAGGAAACAAAGAGTTCGCTAAGGAAGTGTATAGATTGGCCCGATTGGAAGTTCAACTTGAATAGAATACTAAAGGTGGAGCTCGTGTGTAAAATCAGTGTGCTTCATCTCTAGTGGCAGAAGTGAAGGAGAAGTAAGACTGGGACCCTATTCTACTTTAGCTGAAGAAAGTTGTCCATAAACAAAAGGTAATGGTTTTCGCCAAAGGGGGAGATGGCATGTTGAGATACCAGAGTAGATTGTGTGTTCTAAACATTGATGGTGTTCTAGATAGAATTATGGTTGAAAATCACTCTAGGTATCCCATTAATCTTGGTGCTACCAAAATGTACCATGACTTAACAAAAGTTTATTGGTGGAGTGGGATGAAAAGGGATATTGCTGAGTTGTTTCTAAGTGTCCAAATTGTCAATATCAAAGTTGAACATCAAAGGCCATGTGAATTGGCTCAGAACTTTGTAATTCATGAATGGAAGTAGGAGGTGATCAATATGGACTTTATCACTAGGCTCCTAAAGTCCAGAATATAGCATGATTCGATAGGGCTGATTGTGGAAGGATAACTAAATCATCTCACTTCCTTACAGTTAAGACCAATGACATTATCGAGGAATATGCCAAGTTGTACATCTGGGAGATTGTGTCACACTCCCATAGTCCCGTTATGGCTGAATGGCACCAGTTGCCGATAAGGATCAGGAGAACCAACCTATATCTATGCGCATTGTATACATATTATAAGGATTTTCTATGTTTGACATGCTTCTAGGAAGATAAACGATAATAACAAGCTAAAGGGATATGCGTATAGCTAGGTTGTTGGGGCAACGGTGTCTAAAGTACGAGACATGACCACACTTTAATTTATATAGTCTACAAAGCCTCTAGTCAAAAGAAAGTATCTTCTAATATTCGGTACAAGCCCAGTCTGAATTAACTATATAATGCAAATATATAAGCTCTAAACATACACAAAGCTCCAAAACAACCTGGAGCTTGGTAACAGCAGCTGAATGTCCTGTACTCTACTGGGGAGATCTACTAGC
>JAOTQR010111040.1:0-26019 GCA_025774065.1 Solanum ossicruentum | reverse complement strand
GATTTTGAGGGTTGCTACAGGTTTGATTCATGTATGTCTACCCATTTCCTTTGGTTTATGAGTTCTATCTGTATTGTATACTTTCTGTTTTATATATGCGGTACGTCTTTCGTACTGACCCCTTCCTTTGGGGGAGGGGCTGCGTTCATGCCCGCAGGTACCGACGAGCAAGTACGAGACCCTCTTGCCTAGGGTCTCCAATTTGCAGCTGCAGTGCCCCTTTTTGTTTCAGGAGCCAGCTATTGGTAGCTTCTCATATTCATACGTTCTATAGTTGTGTTATGTATGTGCACGTACAGTTCAACAGAGATGTCTAGAGGTCTGTGGATACTAGGTGGGTAGTGGGTTTAGGAGAGATACTTGAGTACATGGTTTATTGTATGCTTTTGGTACTTGATCGGGCGGCGAGACCACATTATTTTATGTATGATTTGATTATTAGGCGGCAGGACTGCAGCGGAGACCTTGTCGGCCCGCATATATATATGTGTATATGTTTGTTATGTGTTGGGACTCTGTCTGCAGGTGCAGTTAGTCAGTAAAACAGAGGAAACTCTGCCGAAATTTTGGTAGATTTCCTAGCGGTTATGTTTGGTCCTTGGAGTTAATGTTTGTCTGGGTGCCTAATCGGCACTAGTCACGGCCCCTAGGTTGGGTCATGACAGGTTTGTACCTTGATAACCATATTGAGGGGTTTGTACCTTGATAACCATGTCGGGGGGTTCATACGTCGATCACTAAGGGTGGTAGGGTGCAAAGATCCACCAACCTTGTCGAGGGGTTTGTACCTTGATAACCATGTCAAGGAATTCGTACCTCGGTCACCAAGGGTGGTAGAGTGCGATAATCCACCAACCAATTTTTGGTACCTCAATTACTAAGGATGGTAGGGTGTGACGATCCACCAATATGATAGTGGTCTCTTCTTGCACATGTATTATGTTCTATATATGCATGATTTACTACATAGCATCTCACATGCATGCCATATAGTTATATGCTACTCATTGCCTATGCTTATGCATTTTGATTCTGTTACTTATCTCTTGCTGCATTGTATACTACATACTTAGTATATTCAAATGTACTAATGCATACTCTATTCCTATATGACGTCACCATGTAGGAACCGCAGCCCCACTTGATCATCCTTGTCCATGTGGCTAGTACGACTTTCTCTCAAGCTCTTTGATGAGTCCTCCATTACGGGGATGATGCTTATGAACTTTTGCTATGTTTTAAGACTATTCTGATTTTATATATATGTTGACAATAAGGGTGAAATTGGTTGCTTGTCTTGGCCTTCGCTCTTATCTATGTAGTAGAGGTGTTGTTGGACATGTCATGTGTAATCTTTTAAGTTTTTACTCTTTCTTGACTCTTGTTGTCTATGATATGAAAGATGTCCCTTAACCCCAATTATTCCTATTTACTATCTCTTGTTGTATTTTATTGCTTCCGCGACCAAGGATGTGTAATGATGCACTAGGAGGCTTACTTGGGGTCCCTTCGGGTTCCCCTTACACCGTGTCATGTCTAGACCCTAGGCTTGGATCATGACAAACTTGGTATCAAAGCACTAGGTTGTTAGATCCTCGGAGTCCAACATACCATGTCGATTAGAGTCTTGTTCATGGTTGTGTTGTGAACCACAATTATGAGCTAGAGGCTTGAGACGTTTAGGAAATATTTCTTTTCTTCTTACTCTGTGTCATAATATAGATATTGAGGTAAGGTTTTCCCCCTAATGATTGTCCTTTTCTATGCTAGATCATGCCTAACATGAGAGGAAGAAGAGCCTGCACAGCCGAGAAGCAACTGACCAATGGAGAGCTTCGGGATGCTCTCACTTTTCTTGCCCAAGTTGTAACTAATCAAGCCAACTGAGGGGATCAAGCCCCTCATGCTCCTACACCAGCATCTCGGGTAAGAGATTTCATGAGCATAAATCCCCTGGAATTCCATAGGTCAAAGGTGATTTAGGACCATCAAGAGTTCATTGATGAGGTTGACAAGATTTTTGCTATCATGGCCGTGAGGTCAAAGCAGAGTTTGTGGCCTACTAACTTAAGGGAATAGCACAAATATGGTACAATTAATGAAAAGAGAAGAAAGGGGTCGACAATGTGGTTCTTTGGGAGGAGTTCAAGATGGATTTCCTTAATCGGTCCCTCTTGAACTTAGGGGGTTGACAATGTGGTACTTTGGGAGGAGTTCAAGACGGCTTTCCTTAATCGATTCTTCCCTCTTGAGCTTAGGGAAGCCAAATTAGTGGAATTTATGAATTTGAGACATTGAGTGTGATGGAGTATGCCCTCAAGTTCAACCAATTGTCAAAATATGCTCCACACTTGGTGGTCTACTCAAGGTCTAGGATGAACAAATTTGTGATGGGTGTTTCCAGCTTGGTGAGTGAGGAGTGTCGGTCTGCCAAGTTGATTAGTGACATGGATTTGCCCATGCCAAATAAATAGAGGAGGAAAAGTTGAGGAAGAGGAAGGGTCATGAGTCCAAGAGGGCCCGTTTTGAGCGAAAGTTCCAAATACGAAAGGGTGGCCGGTTCTAACAAGGCCAAGGGCCTTCTCATGCTTCTAATAAGGGATTTTTGAATGACTTACCAAGGGTTCAAAGTGTTGGTGTTGTGGTTCCTAATGATGTGTGTTCGAGATGTGGAAAGGGTCATAAGGGCCTATGCTTGCGAGACACTAATGCATGCTATGGTTGTGAGGAAGTGGGTCACAAAAAGGTTGATTGCCCTCGTGATCGTAAAAAGGGTAGGATATCCACCCTTAAGGCTGGGGTGCCAATGCAGTTCCTTTGGGTAGAGGTGGCCAACAAAATGGTGCCCTAAGGCACAATGAGTTTTATGATTCGCAAGAGAGGCAAGGTGTTGATGAGGTGTATGATGTTGTTACCAGTATGTTAAAAGTGTTTGATTTTGATGTGTATGCATTGATTGATCCGGGTGCCACTTTTTCTTTTGTTACCCCTTTTTTTCCCAAAAAGTTCCATGTTGAGCCTGCATTGTTTTCTATCATATGAGGTATCTACTCCTATTGGTGCATCTATTATTGCTAAAAAAGTTTATAGAGTTGGATATGGATGATTTTGATGTCATTCTTTGGATGGATTGGTTTCATCCATACTATGCCTCTATTGATTGTAGAATCCATAGGGTCAAACTCCAATTCCCAAATGAACCTGTCCTTGAGTGGGAGAGTCATGATGTGGTAGTCAATAGTAGATTCATCTCTTGTATTAAAGCCCATAAGTTGATCTCTAAGGGGTGTCTTTATCATCTTGTGAGGCTTAGGAATGTGGAGTCCAAAGTCCTTCCCATAGAGTCGGTTCTGGTTTTAAATGAGTTTCTTGATGTCCTTCCAAATGACCTTCCCGATGTCCCCCCCGAAAGGGAAATGGACTTTGGTATAGACCTTCTCCCCAATACCCAACACATTTCTATTCCCCCTTACCGTATGGCCCCGACACAGTTAAAGTAGTTGAAGGAACATTAAGGGATTTATTGAAGAAGGGTTTTATTAGACCTATCCAATCACCTTGTGATGCACCAATGTTGTTTGTGAAGAAGAAGGATGGGTCTCTTAGAATGTGCATTGACTATCGACAACTAAATAGGGTCACCATCAAGAATAGGTATCCTCTTCCAAGAATTTGTGATTTGTTTGATCAATTGTAAAGAGCTAGCAACTTTTTTAAGATTGATCTTCGGTCTGAGTATCATCATGTGAAGGTAACGGAGTGTGACATTCCTAAGATGGCCTTCCGAACTAGGTATGGGCATTATGAGTTTGTTGTGATGTCTTTTGGGTTGACCAATGCACCGGCCGTCTTCATGGATCTAATGAATAAGGTCTTTAAACCCTACCTTGATTCATTTGTTGTGGTCTTCATTGATGATATTTTAATCTATTTACATAATGAGGAGGATCATATGGGTCATTTGAGGGTAGTGTTGCTAAGATTGAGGGAGGAGAAATTGTATACTAGATGTGAGAAATGTAAATTTTGGTTGAAAAAAGTTGCCTTTCTAGGTCATGTAGTGTCGGGGATGGTATTAAGATGGATCTTAAGAAGACAGATGTGATTAGGAATTGGCCTAGATCATTGACCCCGTCGGATATTAAGAGCTTCTTGGGCTTAGACGGTTACTACTGGAGATTTGTGAATGGGTTCTCTTCTATTGCTTTCCCCATGACAAAATTGACTCAAAAGAAAGCTATGGTTTTGTGGATTGATGAGTATGAAAAGATCTTCCAAACCATAAAAAATAAGCTTATGTCCGCTCCTATATTATCACTACCGGAAGTGCTATATTGTGTATTGTGATGCTTCTAGAATTGGTTTGGGTTGTGTTCTAATGCAAAATGCTAAGGTCATAGCCTATGCTTCTAGGCAACTCAAAGTGCATCAAAAGAACTATCCTACCCATGATCTTGAGCTAGTCATCGTGGTATTTGCATTAAAGATATTGCTTCACTATTTCTATGGGGTGCATGTTAATGTGTTCACCAATCATAAGAGCCTCCGATATGTCTTCACTCAAAAAGATCTCAACTTGAGGTAAAAGTGGTGGTTAGAACTTCTTAAGGACTATGATATGAGTGTGTATTATCATCCCGATAAGGCTAATGTTGTGGCGGATTCCTTGAGTAGGGTGTCTATGGGTAGCCTAGCTCATGTTGATGATGATGGCATAGAGGTGGCTAAGGAGGTCTATCGATTGGCTAGATTGGAGTTTATGTTTGAAGGAGTTGATAATGCGGGTGTTGTTGTTGTGATGGTTCTAAATCTTCATTGGTTGAGGAGGTGAAAGCTAAGCAAGATCTTGACCCCACTTTGTTGGAATTGAAGGCATTGGTAAAAGATGGTAAAGTAGAGGTTTTCTCCCAAGGGGGAGATGGTGCCCTTAGGTACTAAGGTAGTTTATGTGTGCCTTGTGTCGATAGCTTGAAGGAAAATATTCTTGATGAGGCTCATGGTTCTTCTTATTCTGTTCACCCCGGGTCTGCTAATATGTATAGGGATTTGAGAGAGGTGTATTGGTGGGGAGGAATGAAAAGGGACATTGCAAAAATTGTGTTTGGTCGCCATAGTTGCCAACAAGTCAAAGCGGAATACCAAAGGCCGGGTGGCCTACCCTAAGAAATAGAGATTCCTACTTAGAAGTGGGAAGAGATTAATATGGATTTTGTGGTTGGGTTTCCCAAGACTAGAAAGGGTTTTGATTCCATATGTTGTGGTTAATGGGATGACCAAATCGACTCACTTTCTACCAGTTAAGACAATATATGGGGCTGAAGATTATGCTAGGTTATACATTCATAACTTGGTGAGGTTGGATGGGGTTCCTTTATCCATCATATCTGATCGTTTTGCACAATTCACTACACGCTTTTAGAGGTCTTTCAAAAGAGGTCTTGGAACCAAGGTAAAGCTTAGTATGACCTTTCACCCTCAAATGGATGGCCAAGCTGAGAGGACTATCCAAACATTTGAGGGCATGCTTAGGGCTTGTATATTAGAGCTAAGGGTAGTTGGGATGATTATCTTCCATTTATTAAGTTTGCATATAACAATAGCTATCATTCTAGTATCGGTATGGCTCTTTTTGAGGCCCTCTATGGTAGGCGTTGTAGATCATCGGGTGGGTGGTTTGATGTTGGAGAGGTGGCTTTTTTAGGATCAGATCTTGTTATAAAGGCTCTTGAGAAGGTAAGGATGATTAGAGAAAGGTTGAAAAAAGCCCAAAGTCGCCAAAAGTCTTATGCCGATGTGAGGAGAAGGGGACTTGGTGAGGTTGAATGGGGTTCCTTTATCCATCATATCTGATCATTGTGCTCAATTCACTTCACGCTTTTGGAGGTCTTTCAAAAGAGGTCTTGGAACCAAGGTAAAGCTTAGTATGACCTTTCACCCTCTAACAGATAGCCAAGATGAGAGGACTATCCAAACACTTGAGGGCATGCTTAAGGCTTCTATATTGTAGCTTAATGGTAGTTGGGATGATTAGCTTCCATTTATTAAGTTTGCATATAACAATAGCTATCATTCTAGCATCGGTATGGCTCCTTTTGATACCCTCTATGGCAGGCAATAGATCACTGGGTGGGTGGTTTGAGGTTGGAGAGGTGGCTTTTTTAGGACCAGATCTTGTTATGGAGGCTCTTGAGAAGGTAAGGATGATTAGAGAAAGGTTGAAAAAAGCCCAAAGTCGCCAAAAGTCTTATGCCGATGTGAGGAGAAGGGGACTTGGTGAGGTTGAATGGGGTTCCTTTATCCATCATATCTGATCGTTATGCACAATTCACTTCACGCTTTTGGAGATATTTGAAAAGAGGTCTTGGAACCAAGGTAAAGCTTAGAATGACCTTTCACCCTCAAAGGGATGGCCAAGCTGAGAGGACTATCCAAACACTTGAGGGCATTCTTAGGGCTTGTATATTGGAGATTAAGGGTAGTTGGGATGATCATCTTCCATTTATTAAGTTTGTTTATAACAATAGCTATGATTCTAGCATCGGTATGGCTCCTTTTGAGGCCCTCTATGGTAGACATTGTAGATCACCGGGTAGGTGGTTTGAGGTTGGAGAGGTGGCTTTTTTAGGACCAGATCTTGTTATGGAGGCTCTTGAGAAGGAAAGGATGATTAGAGAAAGGTTGAAAAAAGCCCAAAGTCACCAAAAGTCTTATGCCGAGTGAGGAGAAGGAGACCTTAGTTCAAGGTTGGTGATTGGGTTTATTTGAAGGTGTCACCTACGAAGGGTGTGGTGCATTTTAGTAAGAAGGGAAAGTTAAGCCCTAGATATGTGTGTCCTTATATGGTGGTGAGAAGGGTTAGTAATGTGGCCTACGAGTTGTATTTGCCTATAGAAATGGAATTGGTTCATCGATCTTCCATGTGTCTATGTTGAGGAAGTGTGTAGGTGATCCTAATGCTATTACGCCTTATGATGTTATGGGGGTAATTGAAGACAACTTGACATATGAAGAGGTTTCAGTGGAGACCTTAGATAGGCAAGTGAAGAGGTTGAGGAACTAGAAAGTTGCTTCCGTTAAGGTGCTTTGGAGGAACCAATAATTCGAAGGTACTACTTGGGAGGCCAAAGCGGATATGCAAAAGCGATACCCTTATCATTTCCACTCCACTCAAGCCTAAGGTATTGATCTAAGTCCTTTATATGGTCTTAATTTTTAAGTTCAGCCCTCATGTCATTGCATACGTTCATGTTTAAATTGACAAGGTCATGATGATTTTACACTTAATGTTGAGATTTTTGAAACGATGTTTACATGCATTGTTGCATCCTTGTATGGGATGAAATTGTCATGTTTGCATCTCTCATATATGTTTTTTAACATTCGGGGATGAATGTTCCCAAGGGGGAGATGTTTAAACGACCCCAAAAAGTGCTCGAAAATATGCCTCGGAAGTGCCTAAAATTGTAATTTCCATATATCTCAAAATCCGTGCGTGTTATCGAAAATCCGACTTTATATTTTTGTTCAAGGGGTCAAATTAAGTGGGAAATGGGTCTAACTCCAATTTTAGAGCAAACGAATCACAATTTCATTTTTTCAAACATGCGATGTCAAGTGAGGTTTTCGCACCATTGGCGCAACGCGCCAAGGACGCGTCTCAGTACAAATTTTGCCCAGTTTTTCTATCTCAGTCTAAGGACTTAGGGTCTTGGGACTAATTGTTCCCATGCATCAAAATGCCTATACTTTCCTTATTTCACCCTCATATCAGTCAAGACATTCCCAAATACTCACTCAAGCACTTAGCCAATATTTCATCTCCTAACTTCAAGTCTCAAAACTCATCTGGATCTTAAGGTTCTCATTCAAGCTTCAAGTCTCCATCTTCAATCTTCTTTGAGGATTTTCCAAAGTAAAGGTATATGGGTTTCTTTGATGGGGTTCCTTTCACCCATTATACCCAAGATCTCTTTTACCTAAAGTTGCATGATTCAAAGTTGATTTACTCATGAGTCTCATCTATTATGAATTTCACTGCACACTATGTTGAGGTTTCATGAAATTATGGTTGTTTTAACATATTTTGAGCTATGAATCTAAGATCTATTGTAAGATTTGATGAAAGATGTTGATGTATATTGCTTGAGGATATTACAAGTTACCTATTGATGGTCTTACATTAAACTTTTTAGAATGATTTCACTCTTGAATTACATGGTTTTACACTAGTATTACACACCCACCAAGTGTTTGATAAAATATCCGGATTATGATTTCTTGGAAAATTGAAGGTCTAATGCATTTCTTATGAGTTGAATGACTATATGATGATGAGATAAACACATGTATATGGTTTTCTTCTATATAGTGTTGGAATGTGACCATGCCTTACTCAGGGATTGCGCGCCGAGTAACCATGTCGAGGGCTTTGTACCTTGATAACTATATTGAGGGGTTTGTACCTTGATAACCATATCGGGGGGTTTGTACCTCAGTCAGAAGGTGGTAGGGTGTGACGATCCACCAACCATGTCGGGGAGGTGGTAGTTGTACCTTGATAACCATGTCGGGGGGTTTGTACCTTGGTCACCAAGGGTGGTAGGGTGCAACGATCCACCAACCAATTGATAGGGTTGGTACCTCAATCACCAAGGGTGGTATGGTGCGATGATCTACCACTATGATATTGGTCTCTTCTTGCATATGTATTATGCTGTATATAAGCATTATTTACTACATCGCATCTCACATGCATGCCATATTGTTATATGCTACTCATTGCCTATGCTTATGTATTTCGATTATGTTACCTATCTCTTGTTGCATTGCATCCTACATACTTAGTACATTCAAACATACTAACGCATAATCTATGCCTATATGATGTCACCATGTAGGAACTAGAGCCCCACTTGATCGTCCTCCTCCATATGGCTAGTACGACTTTCTCTCAAGCTCTTTGGTGAGTCCTCTATTTCGGGGACGATGCTTATGAGCTCCTACTATGTTTTAAGACTATCCTTCTTTTATGTATATGTTGACTATGTGGGTGAGCTTGGTGGCTTGTCTTGGCTCCTGCTCTTATCTATGTAGTAGAGGCATTGTTGGACATGTCATGTGTAATGTTTTAAGTTTTTACTCTTTCTTGACTCTTGTTTTCTATGATATGAAAGATGTCCCTTAACCCCATTTATCCCTTCGCACCAAGGATGTGTAATGATGCATTAAGAGGCTTGTTTGGGGTCCCTTCGGGTTCCCCTTACGCCGTGTCATGTCTAGGTCCTAGGCTTGGGTCGTGACACTCCAATTCTATCAAGACAAAGATCAAGGCCTTGCTTAACTAGACCTCTTCAACCAAAGAAGATTTGGAACCATCAAAGCCACTACACCACCCTTCTCACTTCGCCCACCTCACCTCCTTCGAAATTCACAACATCACCCTCAAATGATTTACAAGCTCTTCCTCATTTTCGTAAACAAACTGACATATCCTTACCGAGGAAAACGACAACATTACAAGGTAGGGATTAAAGACCCTATTCATAAGACCTATAGACATAACCGGTGCATAAGTCAAACCAAAAGACACCACCCCAAATTCAGAATATCAGAAAGGACATTAAATACTAATTGATCACTGGAAACAACTCAATAGAAATAATTTAGGTTTAACACCCCTAACTCTTACAAGATGATAAATGCAACCCTTAGAGATCAATTGTACCTTAAGACAAGAAATGGACTTACCCTTTCACAACCACCTTACAAGCCCCCCACTTAAGAACAGGTTTATTAGGTAATTGGA
Organism: Solanum ossicruentum; assembly: GCA_025774065.1. Taxonomy (NCBI): domain Eukaryota; kingdom Viridiplantae; phylum Streptophyta; class Magnoliopsida; order Solanales; family Solanaceae; genus Solanum; species Solanum ossicruentum. The sequence continues at coordinate 16,214 of JAOTQR010111040.1, read as the reverse complement.
ATCTAACGCAATGGGCCTATAATCAATGAAGACACAATATGCAAGCAACCGATCCATCCTAAGTATGACATCAAAACCCACCACAACAAACCCAACAAGGCAAGACCTAATGCAATATGAACACGCAACAATGCCTATGAACTTTCTAGCAACAATAAACTCAACAAGGGGGTAGACACCAAAGGTTCACATAATAACTCAGGACACACAAAAAGCCCACTAGCAACCAAAAAATGGAATAATGAAAAGAATAGTGACACCCGGACCTACGAATGTATACACATCAAGGTCAAAGGAAACTTCAATGTACCGGTAGCAACATTGGGCGCCTCACCTACCCCTTGCCCCCTTGGGCTTCTTGAGCAACATAACCACCTTGTCCTTGAGGATGGCCCTCCTTTCCCTTGTTCCGAGCATAAGGACAATCAATAAACTTATGACCTACTCTCCCACACCCATAACATGCACTTGAATTCTTTAAGTATTTGCCATGATGATGCTTTTCACATTTTGGGCATTTTGTAAAACTCATCCCACCATTGCCACCTTGGAACCTTTGTTTATCCATTCTATCCATAGCAAGCCTCTTGTTTGGAGCACCAGAAGACCTTTGGTTTTGAAACTCGATACCTTGTTAGAACCAATCATCCTCAAACTGAGCCCTCTTGGACTCTTCATTTCTATTCTTCTGAAGTTTCTCTCCCTCAAGTTGTTCGGCATAGGTCATGAGGCGGGACAAATCCATGTCACTAATCAACATAGTGTCCTGGCACTCCTCATTCGCCAAATAAGATGTACCCATCACAAACTTGTTCATCCTAGACCACGGGTCGGCGATCAAGTGTGGAGCATAATTAGAGAGCAGGTTGAACTTGAGGGCATACTCCCTCACACTCATCGACCCTTGCTTCAAATACATAAATTCCACCATTTTTGCCTCCTTTAGCTCAAAAGGGAAGAACTGGTTGAGAAATGCTACCTTAAACTCCTCCCAAGGAATAGCATCATGATTTTCCCTCTCCATTTTCCGTTGGACAAAAGAAATTTGAGCCAACCCTTTGAGTTGGTAGGTGGCTAATTCCGCCTTTTCCTCCGAAGTCACCCCCATGATAGTCAACACCTTGTACACCTCATCAACAAAATCTTGAGGATCCTCAACCACTTTAGACCCATAGAACTCTGGTGAGTTCATCCTCATAAAGTCCCTTACTCGAGATGTCGGAGTGAGAGCATGAGGGGCTTGAGCCCCTTGGTTAATTTGGTTGGCCATAGCATGGGCCAACATGGTGATAGCACTCCAGAATTCAACTTCGGTAGCCCCTCCATCTTGAGGAGCTTGAGGGGAGGGGTAAGCCGGCTGTCCCATAGGTGCACGACCCCTTATTGGTCTTTCTCTTTGTAGTGGTATGATCAATAACTGGAAGAGCAAAGAACATTCGTTAGGGGAAATAAGCCTTACCTTATAACTGAGGCACGATATAGACCATGAAGAAGTGAAACATTTCCTAAAACACCTCATAGCCTCTTACTAATAGTCGTGGTGAGCTTCACAATTATGAATAAGATTCTAATAGACGTGGTTTGTTAGATGCTGAGGATCACTAACAACCTAGTGCTCTAATACCAAGTTTGTCATGATCCAAACTAGGGCTTAGACGTGACACGATGAATGGAGAACCCGAAAGGACTCCAAACAAGCCTGTTAACATATCATACACACATCCTTGGTCGCAAAAGCAATATATACAACAATAAGAGAGTAAAATAGGGAAAAGGGGCTAAAGGGAATTCTTTTATAACTTAAACATACAAGAGTCAAGAGAGTTAAATCTCAAAGCATCATTATATAACTTGTCCAACAACCTCTAAACTTAGAATTGAGCGGGGGCCAATACAACATTCTGATCTCACCCTCGTAGTCAAAAGCATATAATAAAAGAAAGAGAGTTCTCGAATAACATAAGATCAAAATACAACGTCCTCGGAGTTGAGGACTCACCAACCTTGCTTCAAATATAGTACTAGCCACATGAAGGAGGAAGATGATAAAGTGGGGCTCCAGTTCCTACATGGTGACATCATGCAGGCATAGATTATGCTTTAGTATGTTTGAATGTACTAAGTATGTAGGATGCTATGCAACAAGAGATAGGAAACATAACCAAAATGCATAATCATAAGTAAGAGATAGTATATTAGCAACATGGAATGCATGGATAATGCTTGAAGTAAAACATGCTTGAAAAATAATCATACTTACATAACTTGTTTAACACAATAAGGTGACATGCTTAGATAATCGAAATACCTTGTATTAGAGGGTAAGGGATATAGTATAGGTCATAACCCCTTCTAGTAGGTAATGGGTAGTACATGAGGGTAGAGAGATAGCATAGGTCATAACCCCTATATGTGAACATAAGGTAATACAACATATTGAATCACATGTGAGGGTGAGGCGTACCACATAGTTCATAACCCCTACATATGAGTATAAGAATTTACATAACATCAAATCATACACGAGGGTAAGGTGTACAACATAGTCATAACCCCTACATGTAGAAATTTGTCTTGTACTAGAGGGTAAGGCATATAACATAGTTCATAACCCCTTCTAGTAGGCTTCACAATTCACAAGAGCATAAACCTTAGAATAAGGACTCAATAGGTCATCAACAAATGATACTTATATTAACCATGTAATTATAAGGTTATTTCAATCATAAACTAGGCAATAGACCATCAATAACTCAAGAACCCTAAATCGGATATTTTATCAAGCACTTGGTGGGTGTGTAATGCTAATGTAAAACTATGCAATTAAAGAGTGAAATCACGTGAGAAATCTTGAAGTAAATCATATCACCAATACTTAGTAATGCCATCATACAATATACATCAAAACCCTTCATAAAATCTCTAGATAGATCATAGATTCATAGCTTAAAACATGCTTAAATTGTTACACTTCTATGAAACCCCAACATAGTTCATAGTCAAATTCATAATAAGTAAGATCCATAAGTAAATAAACTTAGAAACATTAGATTTATGTAAAAAAGGAAGCTTGGGCACCATGGGGGAAAAGACCCAATGGTTAAAATCCACATACCTTGACTTTGGAGAATTACTTGATGAAGATTAAAAATGGATACTTTAAGCTTGAGTGAAATCCTTATGATCCGGATGAGTTTTGGCACTTGAATTTTGGGTGAAATATTAGTCTAATTGTTTGAGAGAGTTTTGGGAAATGTCATGAATGATATGAACTTGAAAACTGATTAAGTATAGGTATTTTCATGTATGGAGAGGCTTAGGCCCAAGACCCAAAGGCCTTAGGCCAAATTAAAAAAAAAAACTTGCAACAAAATATACCAGTCCGCGCCCTGGCCATGTCGCGACAGGGGCGCGGACCCCCACTGTTTTTCGTAAAATTTAGAAATTCGTATTTTACTACGGTTGCTCTTAAAATATGGGTTAGACCCATTCCCCACTCAATTTTTCCCCTGAAGAAGAATATAAATTTAGAATTTTGATATCATGTACAGATTTTGAGATATATGAAAATTATGATTTCGGACACTTCTGAGGCATATTTCGGCCACTTTTTTGGGATCATTTCACCTCCCTGGACTCAATGCTCATAAGACCATCCATTCCAAATCAATCATCTCAATTAGTATCGTGGAGACTCTCATAATATGATTAACTCTATTTTAATTGGGTCTTCCAACCTATCATCTCAATCATCTCATCAACTCAATTCTCATCAATGGCTCAAGGTTTAGATCAATCATTAGGAGCAGTGGAAGATCAGAATTTAAAGATTATGGGTGCTCATCTGGCAAGTGTATTTTTAGATAAATAGTGCTCATCTGATAAGTGTATTTTTAGGTAAGTGCTGCCAGTGGGATTCAATGCCTCATCAATGGGCTTGGGTTGAGCCTTAGAAGGGCAGTGAGAACTAAAGCACCTATAGAATTTCTTGTTCACTTGGTGCTTATCTTTATATTTATACAAGTGTTGCATATTTTTTAATATAGATAAACAAAAAGAATTTCAGAATCAATGGGTGCTCGAGCACTCAGGATCTACCACGTAGATCCGCCCTTGATTAGGGGAAAGTCAATTAGAGAAATCTCTAGAGTTCAATTATGAATACTCATGGGACCATCAAGTTCTATCAATCTATCATCATTATCATATCATAATCACAATCAACGTCATCAAGTCAAGGCTCTAGACTCAATCCCTAAGTTCATTGATGTAGTCTTTTACAAAATAACATATAGGGATTATGAAATATCTCATATAAAAGCATTTATTCAGTAAATCAAGATTATGATGATCATCAACATATTAAAATATATATAATATATATAGTTTACAAGAAAATATTCAAGAAGCATGCATGGAGACTCAATATACTCACAATTCCTCTATTACCATCAATGGGAGCACATGAAAGAATAATTCTATGCTTTAGTTTAGCCTTGCATATTTAGTTTGGAGCTTTGATAGTTAACCTCGTAAGACTCTTCTCAATCCTCTCAAATTCTCGCTCCTCTTCTCTTCTCTTTAGCCCTAGTCTTTCTAAGAAACTTAGAAAGACTTAGGAATGGGGACTAAAACTCCTTTATGCTCAAAATGACCTATATTTTGATCGTATGTTATATTTAAGAGGGATTGAGAAAAGCCTGGAATGCCTCTCATGAAAACCTAAAAAGTTACACTTTGTTGTACCAAGTCTGCATCGCGAACTTGGACTTTTTTAGAAGTTTTTCACTAATTTTTTCCAATTGAGTTTTCTGATCCCGTAGAAAATATTGGGATCACATCTAAGTATAAGTTCGTGATAGTTTTGTGTCGCGGGCCTGTCGCACACTTATTCTGGAATGTTTTTTCACATCAAAAAATTATCATTTGATCCGATTGCTCGAAAAATCAACCAAGATCATTTTCTCACATAATATTTCACGTTGGTCGTATTTTCAACCTCGAATTTTCCATCGGAGTTTGGAAAGACGCATTATACACATTTCTCTCATCTAGAGGTATTTTGGTAATTTTACTGGGTGTTACACCATCTCTCCTTTGGAATCATTCGTCCTCGGATGAAGAGTAGATTTAGACATCAAGGCATGAGTAACAATCATGACTCCTTTTTATACATCAATCAACCAGTCAAATTCTCGACTCCTCATCAATCTCAAACAATCTTTATTCAGACTCAGGAATAGACTGCATTAATGTAGGAATAGAAAAATCAATTTATGTCAAGGGTGAGGACATTTCCTTCTACATTCTCATTATCTGGCATGAATATATGAGGGTATTTGGCTCACATATCTTTCTCAGCTTCCCACGTGATTTCCTCAATGAATTGATTTCTCCATAGGACTTTGATTGATGCAATCTCTTTGGTTCTCAACTTGCAAACCAGATGGTCAATGATTTGGAATAGAATCTCTTCATAAGACAAGTTATCCTTCATTCCAATACTCTCAATAGGGATTACCAATGTGGGATCTCCCAATCATTTCTTCAACATCAACACATGAAAGATCGGGTGAATCGTGTCGAGCTCAGAATATAACTCTAACTCATAAGCAACCTTCCCAATTCTCTTCATAATCTGATAAAAGCCAATATAGCATGGACTCAATTTACTTTCTTCCCAAATCTCATGACACCCTCATGTGTGATACTTTCAAGTATACCCAATCATTCACCTCAAATTCTAAGTCTCTCCTCCTCATATCTGTGTAAGATTTTTGGTGGCTGTGTGCAGTCTTCAACCTTTCTTTAATAACCTTTACCTTCTCCATCAATTGATGGACAAGATCAGGTTCAATCAACTCGGATTCTCCAATGGAAAACTACCCAATTGGTGATCTATATCTTCTACCATACAAGGCCTTATAGGGGGCCATCTGAATGCTTGCATGATAACTATTGTTAAATACAAATTCGATCTATGGCTAGTGGTCATTCTAGTTTCCTTTAAACTCAAGGACACAAGATCTCAATAAGTCTTCTAATATCTGAATTGTACTTTCTGCTTGGTCGTCCGTCATAGGATGAAAGGCAGTACTCAAATTCACTTTAGTACCCAATCCTTTCTGAAAAAATCTCCATAATTGGAAGGTGACTTAAGCTCCTCTGTTCGAGGTAATAGACAAGGAAACTCCATGCAACCTCATAATCTCACGAATGTACAACTTAGCATACTCCTCTATAGTGTTAGTCATTTTTATAACTGCTAAGAAGTGAGCTAATTTCATTTTATCCACAATTACCCATATCGAATAATGTCGCCTTTGAGACGTCAGTAGACCGACAACGAAGTCCATGTTGATCATCTCCCACTTCCATTTAGGAATCTTAAAGTTTTGAGCCAGTCCACATGATCTTTGATGCTCAACTTTAACTTGTCAGTAACTCAGGCACTTAGAAACAAACTCAGTAATATCCCTCTTCATTCCACTACACCAATAGACTTCCCTCAAGTCGTGGTACAGCCTGGTAGAGCCAGGATGAATGAAACATCTAGAGTTGTAGGCTTCAGCCCTAATTCTATCTTAAACACCATCCACATTTGGAACGCACAATCTACTCTGGTATCTCAACACCCCATCTCCCCTTTGGAGAAAACCATCACCTTCTATTTGTGGACAACTTATTTCAATTGAAGTAGGACAGGATCTTAGCCTTGCTTTTCTTTTACCTCTTCCACTAAAGATAAAGCTAACCTGTTCTGAATATTGATTCATCCCTCATCATTCTATTCGAGTTGAACTCCCAATTGGGTCAATCTATGCACTTCCTTAGCCAACTCCTTCTTTCCTTCCCTAAAATGGACCATACTACCCATTGACAGCCTGTTAAGAGCGTCAAAAACAATGTTAGCTTTACCTGGGTGGTAGAGAAGGCTCATGTCATAATCTATGAGCAACTCCAACCATCTCCTCTGCCGCAGGTTAAGCTCTTTCTGACTTAAGACATATAGTGTGCTTTTATGGTCAGTAAACACATCCACATGCACTTCATATAAGTAGTGGTGCCAAATCTTAAGTGCAAACACCACCGCTGCTAACCCAAGATCATGGGTTGGATAGTTCCTCTCATGAACCTTAAATTGTCTAGAGGCATAAGCTATCACTTTGTCTCTCTGCAACATCACGTATTCCAATCCAGCTCATGACGCATCACAATATATCACAAAGTTTTCTATCTCATCAAGCAAGGTCAAAACTGGTGCAGTAGTCAGCCAGGTTTGCAACTCTTGAAAGCTCTTCTCACACTCATCGGACCATTGAAACTTGACCTTCTTTTGAGTCAACTTAGTCAATGGCGAAGATAAGGAAGAATATCTCTTAAAAAATCTGAGGTAATATCCTGCCAACCCCAAGAAACTTCGTATGTCAGTTGGAGTGGTAGGTCTAGGCCAGTTCTTAACTGCTTGAATCTTTTAGGTGTGTACTTGAATACTATCACCTGAAATAATATGGCCTACTAAAGCCACTGACTTGAGCCAAAACTCACACTTTGAAAACTTTGCATACAACCCATGGTCTTTAAGAGTTTGGAGGACAATTTTGAGGTGATTGACATGTTCCTCTTCATCTCTCGAATACACCAAAATATCGTTGATGAACACGATTACGAACATATCAAGTTACTGTCTGAACACTCTGTTCATCAAATCCATAAAGGCTGCAGGTGCATTAGTCAACCAAAAGGACATGACCAAGAATCCAAATGGCCATATCTAGTCCTAAAGGCTATCTTTAAGATATCCTATTCCCCCACCTTCAATTGATGGTAACTAGATCTGAGGTCTATCTTTGAGAAGCAAGAGACACCCTGAAGTTGATCAAATAGATCATCTATCCTAAGGAGAGGATATTTTTTCTTTATCATGACCTTGTTAGTTGCCTATAATTAATGCACATGTTGAAAGACCCATCTTTCTTTCGCATGAATAGGATAGAAGCACCCCAAGGAGAAATATTCAGCCTAATGAAGCCCTTCTCTAACAAATCTGTCAATTAAACTTTCAACACTTTCAACTCAATAGGGGTCATCCTATAAGGTGGAATTGAGATAGGCTGACTATCGAGAAGAACATCAATCCAAAAATCAATCTCCCTATCAGGAGGATCTAGGCAGATCCTCAGGAAACACTTCAGGAAACTCATTCACAATTGGGACTGGCTCTATAGTAGGAGACTCAAAATCATCTGACTTAACTCGCATGAGCTGATAAATGCAACCTATTGAGATTTGTTTTTCCGCCCTAACGTAGGAAATAAACATACCTTTAGGTGCAACAGAATCGCTCTTCCACTCAAGGATTGGTTCATTGGGAATTGGAACTTAATGATTTGGGCTCTACGATCAATGGAGGCATAGCAAGCATGAATTTAGTCAATACAAAGGATCACATCGAAATCAATTATCTCTAAATCAATCAAAACAACAAAATTATCCTTATGGTGGATAGACACTACACAATCTCTACAAATTCTCTCAGCTAGAATAGACTCACCCACTGGGGTAGAAACATCAAAGGGTTCAAAAAGACTCTAAGGAGTTCTATCAAATCTACTAGCCAGTAAGGTGACACAAATGACAATGTGGCATCATGATCTATCAAAACATAGCAATCAAGAGTAATGACTCAAATCATACCCATCATAACATCTGGGGAGTTCTCTTGATCTTGGCAACTACCCATGGCATATAAATGGTTTGTAGCTCCACTTTTTCCTAGCATAGCACCTTTCTAGGTTCCTCTAGTTGGTGGGTTTGGTACAGAAAATTAAGTCCGGTTAGCCCACTTTGGACAATCTCTCTGGAAGTGACCAACTTGACACTTGAAACATGCATCACTCCCCTCACGGCACCTCCCCAAGTGTAATCTGATGTACTTACCACATAGTATGTTACCCTGTGAACCTTGAGCCATACTAGCCTGTGACTAAGACCTCTAGGCTCGAAAATTCTAAAACCTTTGATCATTCCTGTTTCTGGGTACAGGTACACTGAGAGATGAGGGTGTTGGCCCTAGCTGAAACCTATTACCACTCATGTTCCCTCTCTTTCCAACCTAATGGATGGATGTCTTGGCCCTCTTATTTCTGAACTCTTTCTTGTCTTGTTGTCTCTCCTCATCAGTTTGTTGGACAGAAGTCATTAGCCTTCTAATTTCCATGTCACTCACAAGCATAGCCCCTCTTCCAGCCTTCTATGGCCCCTTATTCAGCCCATCAACATACATCCCCATTCTCCCTCTCATGTCAACAACTATGTCTGTAGTATAGCGAGATAGCTAAGCAAACTTAAGTCAATACTCTTGCATAGTCATAGAGCCCTCAAATTCAAGAACTTTCTTACCTTGGTCTCCCTCCATTCTCTCAGAAAGAAATGCCCCAAGAAAGCTTTCTCGAACACTGTCCAAGTCAATATTGGGGCTTCCTCTCCTCTACCCTTCTTCCATTGATCAAACCATAGCCTAACAATACCTTTGAGCTGACAGGCAGCTAATTCAACTCTATCAATATCAGCTACATGCATCACTTGAGATATTTTCTAAAGCTCATCAATGTAGTTTTCATGATCCTCATTGGGTGTAGACCCGCATGAATCCTCATGATCCTCATTGGGTGTAGACCTTATGAACTCACGCAGGTTCATCCTCAAGAATTTATGGACTCTGAATATGTCCTGTGCTTCTGTCTACTAGCTCTTTTCCTCGCAACAGGAGCTATGATAGCCTGGGATAGAGTTTGGATAGCCTGGTGAAGCTCAACATTAGAAATTTCAGTTTGTGGTGTCTGCTCTGCAGGGATGGCTAGACCTATGGGTTCTTCATATCCCTGGGGCTCAGGTAGGTTAACATTTCGTCCAGTAGGACAGCCTCTACCTCTGATGGCTCTTCTTGGAGGCATGATTCACAATTCTGTAAATGCGTAACACATGAATTAGAAGAGTGTTCTCATAGATCTTCATCTCTATCTCATGAATCAGATTATGAAAGAAGTGTAACCATTTCTAATGCCCTATAGCCTCCTTTTTATAAAATATGGTGCACAACACACCCATAATCAAGACTCTACTAGACACGGCTTCATAAAATCCCTAGGACACTTGAACACTGTGCTCTGATACCAAGTTTGTCACGCCCCGGGAGAGTATCCTAGATTTGGCCAGCACTCAAAGACTATTGCTAGTCCCTAAGCAAACTACTTGGCCTCATCACATTCTTTCACTTAACATTCATAGAAAATCAGCGAAAGACTAGGATAATAGGTAGTGGATATTCTAAGTCTCAAAAATTATATCAATAAAATAGGCTAGTATGAAAGAGACTATCTCAACATAATCTCAAATCAAAAACTCATCTCTAGTCTATGAAGTCTCTATCACTATGAATTGGCGCCAATGACAGATCCACGGCTACCTCATCTCAAAAGTAAAGCTAATCTAAAGTATGACTCTAATAGCTATATGGAAATAAAATAATGATCCACTGAAGTAAAGCAGGCTCACCAACCCAGCTGACTGTAGTAGATCTTCAACGGTGCACCTGTTAACGATCTCTAGTACCTATCTCTGCATCATACAACGATGCAGTCCAAATAGACATAAGTACGTCGAATGTACGAGTATGTAAAATGACTAAATAAAACAGATATAGGTAGAATAATACAGAATAACATCAAATGATGTAAGTTACTTAATCAGAACATCAAATGTCTATCTAAAGCAAGAACAACGAGTAGACAATGACCCATCAAAACCAATCCAACCTTATGAATTAACTCAATTGAGAGTACTATTAGTGTGGGACCTATGTAGGAGTTTCTCCTATCTGACAACAATCACTTATGAGCCAGTGATTGTAAAATAATTCCGCTGATGTTTCTACAGTTGTTCAGTACTTGCCAGGTAAAGAACAAATCAAATCTATCAGGGAACTTACCTCTCTCAAGTCCTCTATTACTTTCAGGGACTTCAACTCAAGAGAGAACCTCTAATGTAATGACTCAATCCTCACCTATGCTTGGCGACGTAGTTAATAAAGTGCGAGTTGAATTTACTCTTATTCATTTTGGTGCTCGATACTCCTTCCGAGAATCAATGCTCATAGACCATCCATCTCAAATCAATCATCTCAATTAGTCTCATGGAGACTCATCATCTCATTAACTCTATCTCAATTAGGACTCCCGAGCTATTATCTCAATTATCATATCAACTCAATTTTCATCAGTAGCTCAAGTCTTAGATCAATTATTAGGAGGAAGTAAACTAGGCAAATTTCTAGAGTTCAATTATGAATACTAATGGGACCATCAAGTTCTATCAATTTATCATCATGTTCATATCACAATCAGAATCAACATCATCAAGTCAAGGCTCTTGACTCAATCACTAGGTTTATTCATGCAACTTTTTACAAAATAACATACAGGGTTTATGAAATATCTTATGTAAAAGTATTTATTAAGTAAATCAAGATTGTGATGATCATCAACATATGAAAATACATATAATATATATAATTGACAAGAAATTATTCAAGAAGCATGCATGGAGACTCAATATACTCACAATTGCTCTATACCATCAATAGGGGCACAGGGAACAACAATTTCATGCTTTATATTAGCTTTATGTACTTGGTATAGCTTTGATAGTAAAGCTCGTATAGACTCTTCTCAATCCTTTCGAATTATCCCTCCTCTTCTGTTCTCTTTAGCCCTAGTCTTTATTAGAAACTTGGAAAGACTTTGGAATGGGGATTAAAACCTCTTTTTATACTCAAAATGACCTATTATGATCATGTTTTAAGTTTAGGAGGGATTGAAAAAAGTCTGGAATACCCCTCATGAAAAACTTAAAAAAATACACTTCACCGTACGAAGTCCACGTCACGGACATGGTCTATTTTAGGGATTTTTCACAGATTTTATTCTGATCAAATTTTTTAATCCCGTAGAAATATCAGGATCACACCTAAGTACAAGTCCGTGATAGGTCTGCATTGCGGGCCTGTCGCACACTTATTCTGGAATGCGTTTTCGCATTAAAAAATTACCTTTTGATTCGATTGCCCTAAAAATCAACCAAGACCAGTTACCCATACAATTTTTCATGTTGATCATATTTCCAACCTCGAATTTGCCATCAGAGTTTGAGAAGAAGCGTTCTGCACAAATCTCTCATATAGGGGTGTTTTGATAATTTTATCGAGTGTTACAAAAATGTTGACATAAGTTTAATGCCAAGTAAAGTAATGCGAACAGTTTAAAAAGTGAAAATTGGAGATATTTTAAATGGTTCGCTTGCCAATGTGAATCTTCCCCTCCTAATATATCAATAAGTAATAAATTTATATGTTTAACTTGCAGAAACTTGATTGTGCTAACTTATGTATAGGACATGTACTATAAGCTTGACGCTAAGCTGTCCGGGGTTGACATTAATCATGAGCTGTGGTATCATGCCTGTAAGAAAAGCTACAGGCGAGTGAATATTGTAAAGAGTAGTGCAAGTTGTGCCTATTACAGGAGTGAAGATATTGTTTATGAGGAGAGGTAAAACACATAAAGAATTGATAAAAAGTTTACTTACTACAACTAACAAATGAAGAGTTAATGACTATATCTTCACATGTATTACATATATAGGTTAAATATTGATGTCACTGTTGAGAAGCAATATCTAAGTATTATATTGTTTGATGCAGCAAAATACTTCTTTGATTGTGATGCAAAAGAGTACGTTCACTTGACATCTAAAAAGGTAAATCAATTTAGTATATTAAAGAATAACCAATGTAAACTACTTGACGCTATGCATATTGAATATTCATATTAATACAAATTGGTTATTTTGTTCCACAAAAAGAAAAATTTGTATACTACCTCAAGATGGTATTGAGTAATGACAAAAAATTCAGTATCCTTGTGAAGATTAATCATAATTTCATATAAGCATATTCAAATATAAATTTGGAAACTGTGAAAATATATGAGGTTGTAAATAAAGTTGCAGCTGATAAAAGTGAGGTTGTAATCTCCATTTAAAAGCAAAGAAGCCAAAGGACAAAGAATGAAAAGCAAAAAGCACAAATCAATATGAGTTTGAAAATATGAAAGTGATATCTATGGAGAAAACTCATGCTGAAAAAACTAGTAATGGTATTGAAATGAACATTCAAACCCCGAGAATAACACAGATAATAAAGAGGGGCAACAACCTCAAAGATGCCATTATAAAGGAACCTCTGGTTATTGATAAAATGAGTCAGATAGTTGCACAGACACATGATATTGTAAAATAAAATAGCTTTGCTGATAGTAAGGATAAGATCCTGATAATTAATCAATGAAGTAGAAGGACTAGGAAGGTCAAACCCAAGAGTGCAGAGCAACCTCTGATGATTTTCAATAAGGCCAAAGTGGAAAAAGATTAGTATAAAGTTGATAGAATAATTCGCTATAGTCAACTACCTTTAGTATCTTCCTAATAGTACTATTAATAAGTTATTTTCTATTCTAAAATTAACAACTTCAACTAACATCACTTTCATTATTCAATTTCTTCCTCGTTTGTGAATGAATTTGATGTAGTAATTTAATAAAAATCAACATGTTCATGTTATTTTTTCAGAAATTAATACTACATTACATTATGTATTCTGTACCTGTATATAAAATATAGAATATTACAAAAAGTAATAATTGATATTAATCATTTCACTATGTTCTAGATCATGAAAAATTACCTATACATGTTGGGTCTAGAGGAGCCAAGCCAACTATCTTAATTTGTCTCCACAGTTCAACAATTGATGACCAATCAATATCAGGGTATATCACATATATTGACAACTTATTATTCATCATAAGGAAATTTAACAATTGTACTCAAATAATATTGATGGAGATAAAAGAAAAGGAATTATTTCTACTAGTAAAAATGATCACCAAGACACCTATCCAAGACATGATGTAATCCATACAGGTAACAACTCGCATATTCATATAATTCAAACGCATGTACCTGATTACTAGAGGCTCAACATATTGACATGCATATCTAAGTATTACATAGTTTATCTAAATATGTTAATTTTTATTTCTACTATAGAGAAAATTCAATTGCGGAGCGCATTATCAAGGGTCAATAAATGTATAGCAGCAAGCCAAAAAATAACAGATCTACAAGGTGAACAACCACATTTAAAGAAGCAACCTAGACAAATTGGATTTTTAAAGCATTATTTGAAGAGTCAGAAGATAGAGGTAAACTAAAGAATAAACTACTTATATGCTACATAACTATTACATTCAATATTATTTTGAAAATTAGAGATTTAATGTATTTCCCACTGTGTGTGTATATACGCATACACATACACACACACACACATATAAGAACTATTGCTAACAACTTAGGATTAATACATCTGCATGAGTTAACAAGTATCCCCAAATGTATTTGTTATGATACTAAAAGGTTTAAACATGAACCTCCAACATTTTATTGTGCAAATGGATATATCAAATCGACAAACGCTTAGGCTCCAAAAAACTACATGAAATGTTTGTGGCTAGAACAGATGAAGTCATAGAGTTCAGAAAAATATTCATGCATATAGTAGCAACTTCACTTTTACATCTTTTGGTGTATACCTTGATAAGGAAATAACATCTGCAAGGAAAGGAGTATACACACTCGGGGTACAAGGACAAGTATATCACGATCTACCATCATTAGTACCACCAGATAAAATTATGGACAAAAATACCCAGACATGAAAGGCTACTTTCTAAATAGGAAATCTATAAAATTTCAATAGGTCATTTTATAAGGTGGTATAAAATGGTATTACAGAGGAGTCTCACAAGTTAAATAGTTAGTATCTTATTTATCTGTATCCCAATATGACTCCCAATAGTGTTAATACTTTTAAATCTTGAGACAACTTGTCCATAACCATCAATGATTAATCTTTCATATTAAAAATAAATACAGAGAAATATTAATACATAATCCCCATATATACCATAGTTAAAAATGAACAACATGGAATAGGACATACTTTATCGCATTCATAGATAATAGGACATATTAAAAGATATAATATGATTTCTAACACTTACAGAAGTTTGTCGAAAGTCAAAAGGAGTTATATCTTACAGAGAATACTACTGTTATACGCTGCTGATACGAGAATCAGACACGTCAGTATTGCTACTATATGAAAGATTATTACATTGATTTATGGTTGACATATACATAAAATTGAAAATAACAAGATTGGAATATTTCATAAAAGAACCATCCAACTTTAGAAGAGAGGTTTATCAGGGTATCATTAATAGTGTCATGACAGAAGAATATAGAGGAGATCAAATTGGTTAAAGAATACTATTTTCATCATCTTTTATTAGGGCCCAGCAAGATATGCAAAGACAGTATATGGATGTAATGACTTTGGTTCAACATTTTTTAAGATCCGATCTTTTCATAACAATGACGTGCAACCCTGATTAGGCTGAGATCCAAGGATAATTGAACCTTGGCCAAACTACTCAAGGCAGACCTAACTTGGTTACAAGAGTATTCCAAGCAAAGTTGCAAGATCTTTAAGATCAAAAAATATTTGGCATTGTGGCTGCTCATGTATTTGTGGTAGACTTCCAAAAACTACTACTAAAAGAGAGTCACAATATTAAATCAGCAAATTAGTATGATAAGTTTATTTCTGCTGAGATTCCAGACAAATCAAAATATCTCCTCCTGCATGAATTAGTAGTCAAGCATATGATGGATGATTTATGTGAAAATAAGAGGCCAACAAACCTGCGCATGCAAAATGGCCAAATATCATTATTCCCACCCTTACAGCAACAAGTCAATTCAAGCAAAGGATGGATATCTCATTTACAAAAGGATAAGAGGTGGAAGGACAGAGAGTTATCATGGAATGAATATGGATAATCAATGGGTGGTACTTTACAACCTTATTTTCTTACAAGATATAATTTTCACATCATTGTCGAGGTCTATTCTAGTATCTTTATATATATATATATATATATATATATATGTGTGTGTGTGTGTGTATGTGTGTGTGTGTGTGTGTGTGTGTTTGTGTATATGTGTGTGTGTGTATATATATATATGGGTGT
>JAOTQR010111022.1:0-11500 GCA_025774065.1 Solanum ossicruentum | reverse complement strand
ATGTAGACCTACTTAGCCTACCCTAGGGAGTCACAATGATTGTTCTGTAGATTTGGTGTTGAGTACTAAAACAATATCTATCCCTCCTTATTAGGTATCCCTCGTTGAGCTTAAAGAGCTCCCTATTTAGCTTTAGGGCCTTCTTTATCAATGTTTTAGACAATCGCGTTTTTCAACCTAGGATGCTCTTGTACCATTTGCTAATAATAAGGATAGGACACTACGGATTTGTATTGACTTGAAGCAGCTGAATAAGGTGATGAAAATGTACCATTATCCCCTGCCTTATAGTGATAACTTGTTTGACCAGTTACAAGGGGCTTCTAGATTTTCTAAGATTGACTTGAAGTCTAATTACCATAATTGAGGATTAGGGATGCAAGTATCCCTAAGACTACCTTTTGGACCCGATTTGGCCACTATTAGTTGATGTTATGTCTTTCAAGTTTACCAATGGCCCTGTAACCTTTATAGATATGATGTCTCGAGTATTCAGACCTTATCTTTACTCCTTTGTGATTTTATTCATTGATGACATCTTGGTGTACTCACGAAGCCAAGAGCAATATGCCCAATTTTTGAGGATCGTACTCCAGACCTTGACGTATCACTATATGCGAAGTCCCTAAGTGTGAATTATTGTTGGAATTTGTTACATTTCTAGGGGACATAGTTTCCAAGGAGGGTGTTATGGTAAATTCATATAATATTAAGGGTATCTGTGTTTGGGCCTGACCCATAGTTGTTACTGAGGTTAGGTGTTTCATTGGTTTGGTCGGGTACTATAGGCGATTTGTTGAGGGGTTTTCAAATACTACTACATAGTTGACTCAGTTCACTCACTACGATTTTCCTTCTGTGTGGTTAGAGGAGCATGAGTTGACCTTTCTGAGGCTCAAGGAGTTGCTTACAACCACTCCTATTTTGACTCTTCCAGTAAAGGGCTAGGGCTTTACCATACATTGTGATGCTTTTTGTGTTAGCCTAGGATGTGTTCTTATGTTGTGAAGTTGATTTATTACTTATGCCTTCTAATAGCTGAAGCTTCAGGAGTGAAACTATCTCACTCATGATCTATTGTTGATAGCATTAGATTTCATGCTCAAGATATGGAGGCACTACTTATACGGGGTTCACTGTGAGGTGTACATATGTCATTGTACCCTTCACTACATTATGAGCTAGACAGACATAAATTGTAGAGAGAGGTGCTAGGTGGAGTAGTTTGTACATTACGATCTTTCTATCCTTTACCATTTGGACAATTCAAATGTTGTTGTAGACGCATTTAGTCGAAAGGCAGTCAGTATTGGTAGTTTGGCTTATTTGTGTATTATGGAGTAGTCCTAACTTTTGACGTCTAGTCATTAGCTATCGATTTAGTTGAATGGACCTTTTGGACACTAGGAATGTACTAGCTTTTATAGAGGCTCAATCTTTCTTGTTTGATTGGATCTATGCCAAACAGTATGAGGATAAGTCACTGGAAGTCCTTAAGGGCCATGTGTTACAAGGTGATGTTGGTCAGGCTACTATAGGCCCAAACGGGGTTCTCAGTTTCGATAGTGGATTGTGTATTCCTATAGTTGGGGGTTTGACATAGTAGATTCTTCGTAAGGCCTATGATTCCAAACATTCTATTCATCTTGCATGGGAAAGATGTATTCAATTTGAGGCAGCACAACTAGTTGGATAGTATTAGGAGATATAGAGCTTTTTATATGTTCCATTGCCTTAGCTATCAAAAGTGAAAGCAGAGTATTAGAGGTTAGGGTAAAGCTTCATACTTTACCCATTCTCGAATAGAAGTGGGAGCGTATCACCATCGCCTTCATAATGGGATCTCTTTGGACCTTTAAAGATAACGTTTGCATTTAGGTGATCATTTATCAATTGACCAAGTTAGCCTATTTCCATCTAGTTCAATCCTTCTACTATGTAGAGTGATTGGCCATATATTCATGCGTCTCGAGTTGGACTCATAGTTAGGCTCTATTTGGTGTATGTTATTGTCCTCAATGCATATTTTCCCCTTGGAAACTAACTAATTATGCTTGAAATGTCAAGTTTTTATTTGCAAATGAAGTTCTTAAGGACAAAAGAGAGCAAGACAAGGCATATAAAAAAGAGACCAAAAATACGAACAAAAGAGACCTCGTCAAACGTATTGGTGATGTTCCAAGTGAGAAAGGCATCATCAAAAGTTCCAGGACAAACCCCAAAAGGAGATGGAAAATTCTGGTAGAAATGAGGAATTGGCATTACCACATACAAAATGTGGTCTCGATTAGGACCGCCATAAGATCCCAAATGATGATGGACAAAGGCTTGAGACTCGTGGAAATTTGGCGAAGGTGTATGAGATTTGGAAAACCTCAAAAGTTAATTTGCAATCTACAACTCACTGCAAAAATTGCAAAAGTGAAATCAAATATGAGGTCTAATGAGTGATCCGCGCATCATCGATTGGGTTGGCAATGCTTGAGTTACGTCACCAATTGGGTTTGCGTGTAGATTTGGAGTAAGTATTTAACCTAAAAATTTGGGAATTTTGGGAGTTCCACGAAATACCAATCCAGTTTCACCATGTACTCTTTCATTTTTTTTCTCTCAGCGAAAATTTGCAATTTGTACTGAAACATTCGCATCGGGTTGAGTTTAGGGTGATTCTATTTCTTCTTTGGGAGATTTAATTGGAGCCATGGAGAATGCCATTGGTATTTTCTTTTCTTTTCCATCCATGTTAGGCTAAAACCCTCCATGTTGGGGGGCGGGTGTAGTAATGTAATAATTGGGTTAGTCATTTTTGGCCTACCCTTTCATAAGTTTCTTTAGGCATATTTTGAACAATTTGTATTATAAGAGCTAAAATCCTAAGTTTTAAAAGTTGTAAATAAGAGTTTTAGCATTTTTGGTTGCATAAGTTTTTGGAAAAGTGTGTTTTTGTACCATTTTGAGTTTAAGGTGTCGAATCGGGATCCATCATTTCCCTTAGCTTTAGAATGTTGAAATTGAACCATGAGAAGTTACATAACTGAATTCAGAGTTAAAATGAGGTGTTTTAGCCCAAAGCTGTGATTATAGTAGTTTTCGAAACCAAAGTTTGACTTTGTCCAATATTCAGAGTTTGAAAGGTCAGATTAAAATTTCAACAGTTCTAGAAATCCCAGGCGGTGAAACTAAAACTAGAAATGGTCTTGTAATACATTTTGGAGTTGTCGAGGGCGGATTTGGTATTCTGAGTTTTAAACTACTTTTATCATATTGCATTGGTAAATGTGGCGAGGGAGCCTTGAAACTAATTTTTGATGATCCTGTTTAGCATAGGTCGTTGTTTCTGGCATGAATACATATTTGGTTTGTGAAATTTTGATTTCGGATGAGTTTGGAATAATTATTTCAGTTTTTTGTTGTTGGTTGATTTTAGCTAGTGCATCACCCTCCTATCTTTGCATTCGTGCTAGGGCCACCGCGTTTATAGGGGTCAATGAGTTAACACTCCATGTTCGTGGGCTCGATTCCACATTTATGAAGTACTGAGGTTCCCAAAGCTCTGCGTTCATGGGCACCACCCCATGTTCGTAGAGTTTATTTTCACTATTTAGTTTTGAAAATCTGAGGGACACCATTTTTGTTCTATTTTGGAACTTACCAAGCTTTTTGGATGATTTTGAGACAAGATTTTGAAAGAGTTAACTTGGGGTAAGTGTTTCTAACACTATATTTATCATTTTTCATGAGTTTTATCTTGATTTTGTCATGAATTTCATGAATTTGACTGTCCAAAATTGTGGATTTTAGTCTGTGATTGTCAAACTTGAAATGTTAATTTCTCCTTTAATTTAAGCTTTGTTTTAATGATATTTTCACCCACGAACTGCCTTTTTTGCATAGAACATGACTTTAAAGTTAATTTCTAACTTTGAGAATTCTGAATATTATTCCTTAAATTGGCCATTTTTCCCCTAGGCCAAATTTGTGCTAATATGGATATTAAAATGCTCCTATTAATGCATAGTATCTATTCTTGATAGTGGTGGTCTGATTTGAGGATCATTTTGTATGGATTAAGTTGATTGTAAGCTTGTCCGAGTGCGGTTTCGACATTGAGGTAGGTTTGTCTAACCTTTTGAGACTGCATTAGAGTTATTGATCATGATTATCTGATTGTTCTGATATGCAGACTAATTATGAGTATAATGTTGATATAATAGGGATCTTCATGGTACTCTGATTCCGATTGAGGGAAATTATGATGTAAATTTTGACTCCATTGATGAACTAAGATGAAATCTATGGGATTTTGATAAATTGGGATGAAATGTTATAATATGAGACTTCTGAGACCATTTTGGTAATTTATGTGGTAATTGACACCTGTTGTGATACCTATGAGATGTATAATTGGGATGAGTCATGTCTGGTATGATTGATATTCTCGTATAATTTGGATGAATAAGATATGATATTACTGATATTCATGCATAATTGGGACAAGTAAGGTCCGGTGTTACTGATATTCTTGACCATTGATATAAGTATGATGATATAAGACATGATGATGGTTTGGGCATTAGCTGAAACTCTTGATATTATTCTTTATGTGTATATGATTATATGAGATATATGTATCGGTATTCCTATTTTAATGCCATTCTATATGTTACATACATTTATGGCTTGCATTATTGATTTACACATGTTATATGTTGCTTGTGACATTCCTTGAACCGAGTAGGAGGCAAGGGTATTATGATCCACATTGGTACCACCCCCTTGACCCGAGAAGGAGGCAAGGGTAGGATTCATCTTACATTCCGTTGATCATGAGCAGGAGGCAAGGACATGATACCATGCTACTCCTTGACCACAGACAGGTGACAAGGATGAGGAATTCTAATATTACCTTAACCACGTGCATGTGGCAAGGTTGTGAAACACTTGGACTATAGAATTATGAATTGTGGATCACATTTACATTTATTGATGTATGGCACCATGAGTTATCGAGAATATCGTAGCTCATTATTATATATACACTTAACTATGCACTAACCTTTTTGGATGCGGGGATATGATTCTTCGGTATTGCATACTATGTTTCAATTTCTCTTACCTAGTCCATTGAACCTAATGGGTACATTTTGGTGTACTCATCCCTACTTTGATTCTCCCTATAGATCAAGCACAAGGACTTGCATAAGGTAGCTGATCATTCTTGTTGAGTGTCACGACCCAAGCCTAGGGCCTAGATGTGACATGGCGAATGGGGAACTCGAAGGGACCCAAAACAAGACTCTTAGCATATCATTACACATCATTGGTCGCGGAAGCAATAAAACAATAGTAGAGACTAGGAATGAGGGAAAAACGTGCTAAGGGAAGTCTTTCATATCATAAAAAATCAAAGAGTCAAAGAGAGCAACTCAAGCATAATTACATTACTTCTGCAACAACACCTCTAAACATAGAACTTAGAGGGGTCGGTCTCATCCTCACAGTCAAAACATATAATAAAGGAAAGAGTGTCTTTATACATAGCACAGGATCAAAGATATTGTCCCCGAAATTGAGGACTCACCAACTTTCTTTGCAGAGATAATACTAGCCACGGGGAATATGAGGATGATCGTAAGGAGATCCTATTCCTACAAGGTAACATCTTGTAGGCATAGAGTATGCGTTAGTATTTTTGAATGTACTAAGTATGTAGGATGCAATACAACAAGAGATAGGCAACGTAGTAAAAATGCAATATCATAAGCAATGGATAACATAGTAACAATATGACATGTATGAATGATACTTGAAGTAAAACATGCTTATATTGGACATATTACATATGAAGGAAGAGACCATCATCTTAGCCTAAGCAACATAGTTCTTGGAATCCAAGGTAGAGCACCCTTTAGAAGTGATTGAGGAATCAACCACTTAATTGGTTGATGGACATGACACCCCCTCCATCAGAAGTGATTGAGGCATCAACACCTTAATTGGTTGATGGCTTACCACCCCTATCCGAGGCGAATGAGGTATCAACCCCTCAATTGGTTGACGGATATGACCAACCTCCGCTGGAAGTGATTGAGGTATCAACCACTCAATTGGTTATGGTCAACTTACAACACTATAGATACATATCATGAAATCAACACATAAATACTATCATTTCATCATCACAAAGTTAGTTAACTCATATGTCATGCATTAGGCCTTCAACAACTCAAAATACATTACCCGGACATTTTATCAAACACTTGGCGGGTGTGTAATGCTAGTATAAATCCAGGAAATTCAATAGTGAAATTATGCAAGTAAACTTGAAGTAAATTATCTCACCAATACTAGGTAATACTTTCATGCAATATACATCAAAACCCTTCATCAAATCTAAAGATAGATCCAAGATTCATAGCTCAACACAAGCTCAAACAGTCACACTTTTATGAAACCCCAAAATATTTCATAGTCAAATTCATACTAAGTAAGACCCATAAGTAAATCAACTTAAAAACAAGAAGTTTATGTAAAAAGTAGGCTACAACACCATGGGCTAAAGGATCCAGTAGTTGAAACCCACATACCGTAGCTTTGGAGAATTCCTTGATAAAGATTGAGATGAGAATTTGAAGCTTGAGTGAAATCCTTAAGATTCGGAATGAGATTTTGTACTTGAAGTTTGAGTGAAATATTTGTCTTAGTGTTTGAGAGAGTATTTGGGAATGTCTTGAATGATATGAGATTGAAAAAAAATTAATTATAGGTGTTTTTAAACATAGGAAGGCTTAGGCCAAAGACCTAAAAGCCTTGGACCAAAACAACAAAACTAGGTGAAAATAACACTAGTCCGTGATGGGTCCGCGTTGCGGTACCATTGTAGATGAACATTGGAATTATAATTTTTGGAATTGCAACTATTGATACAATTTCTCTAAAATCAGGGTTAGACCATTTACAACTCAATTTTACCCCCTGAATAAGAATAGACAAATTTTCAATATCATGCATGAATTTTAAGATATTTGGAAATTATGATTATGGGCACTTTCGAGGCACATTTTTGAGTACTTTTTTCGCTTGTTTTAATATCTCTTCCTTGGGAACATTCATCCCCAAATGTTAAAGAAAATTATATAAGAAGAGTAATCATGAATAGATCATCCCCAACAAGAATGCATCAACACCCTAAATCATCATTTCAAAAACCTCAACATAAGTGTCAAAATCACCTTGAACTTGTCAACATATACATGAACGCATGCAATGACAAAGGGCTGATGCATGAGAGATGAAATCACATCGAAGACTTAGAACTAGTACCTCAAGCTTGAGTAGAGTAGATAAGATAGGGATATGGCTTTTGCATGTCCACTTCGCCCTCCCATGTAGAACTTTTTACTTGTTGATTCCTCCAAAAAACCTTAAAAAAAGCCACACCCTTATTCCTTAATCGCTTTACTTTTCTATCCAAGATCTCTACTGGAACCTCTTCATAGGTCACATTGTCTTCAATAACACTAACAAAATTCAATGGAACAATAGTATTTGAATAACCTACACTATTTCTTTCATTATTCTTATGGTTACTAGTGGGTTTCACTTGTGCCCAGAACTCTCTTTGGTGCCTACCTCATTGGCGAGCCTATTGTTGTTTGAAAGTTCATAAGTGTTGTTCCACGTTCATGTTGCACTAGGTCTTGTCTTGGGAATTGTTGGGTTGGTGTGGTGGATTTCGATGCTTTGCTTGGGATGGATTAGTTGCATTGGTTTTGAGTCCCCATTGAATGTAGGTCCCATAGAGTTAAATTTTGATTCCTTATCAAATCCGTCTTTAGTGGGGGCTTGTAAAGTGGTTGCAAAAGGGTAAGTCCATTTCTTGTCTTAAGGTACAATTGATCTCTAAGGGTTGAATTCAGCATATTATATGACTAGGGGTGTTAGACCTAAGTTATTTCTATTGAGGTAATTTCGGTGATTAATGGGTTAGAGAAATCCTTCCCTATATTTTTAATTTAGTGTAGTGCCCTTTTTATTTGACTTATGCCCTACCTTGTTATGTTGCTGGTAGTCTCTAGTGATGAGGCATTGATTTATGTAGAACTTATGAACTATTTGGGGGTGGTGATGCAAATCTCGGGGTAAGAGGAGTTCTATTTTAAGTGTATGAAGTGTGAAATATGGTTAAAGGAGGTTACCTCCCTAGGTCATAGGGTGTCATAAGATGGTATTAAGATGGACCCTCAGAAGATGGATGTGATTATAAATTGGCCTAGACCTTTGACTACCTTGGATATTAGGAGCTTCTTGGGCTTAGCGGGTTACTACCAGAGGTTTTGTGAATAGGTTCTCTTCTATTGCTGCTTCTGTGATTAAGTTGACCCAAATGAAGGCTAAGTTTGTGTGGACTGTTGAGTGTGAAAAGTGCTTCAAAATCTTGAGGAATAAGTTTGCATCTGCTCCTATCTTGTCTTTACTGGAAAGGGGGTGGAAGGGTTGTTATGATGTGATGTCTCTCGGATTAGTTTGGGTTGTGTATTGGGGCAAGATTGTTAGGTGGGAGCCAACGCTTTTAGATGATTTGAGATGCATGAAAAGGATTATCCTATCTATGACCTTAAGTTGGCCGCTGTGGTTTTGCTTCGAAATTGGTTTCATTGGTTGTATGAGGTGCATGCTGATGTGTTTACCGTTCACTAGAGTCTATAATATGCGTTCACTCGAAGGATATTAGCTTGAGACTATGCAATATCATCCCGATAAGGTTAGTGTTATGGTCGATGCTTTGAGTAGGGTGTCTATGGGTAGCCTAGAACATATCAATGGTGGTGTTATTGTGTTGATAGCTCTAAATCTTCATTGTTAATGAAGTAGAGGCTAAGAAAGATCTTGACCCCATTTTATTGGGATTGAAGGAATTGGTAAAGGATGGTAAGGTGGAGGTTTTCTCCCAAGGGGGAGTTGGTACCCTTAGATACAATGGTAGTTTGTGTGTGCTTTATGTTGATGGTTTGAGGAAGTAAATCCTTGATAAGGCCCATAGTCCTTCCTATTCTATTCACCCCGGTTCTACCCGATGTATAGAGATTTGAGAGATGTGTATTGGTGGGGTGTTGTCAACAAGTTAAAGCCGAACAACAAAGGTCGAGTGGCCTAACCTAATACATGGAGATTCCTACTTGGAAGTGGGAGGTGATTAATATGATATTTTGTGGTTGGGTTGCCCAAGACAAGAAAGGGTTTTGATTCCCTTTGGGTTGCGATTGATAGGATGACAAGTTGGCTCACTTTTTATCGGTTAAGACTACTTATGGTGTCGAATAGTAAGATAAATTGTACATTCATGAATTGGTGAGATTGCATGGGGTGTCCTTGCCTATTATATCGGATCATGGTGCTCAATTCACTCCACTTTTGGAGGTTTTTTCAAAGGGGTTTTGGTACAAAAGTTAAAATTAGTACGATATTTCGCCCTCTAGCAGATGGCCAAGTCGAAGGAACTATCCAAACACTTGAGGATATGCTTAGGGCTTGTATTTTAGAGTGATTATTTTCCATTGATTGAGTTTGCCTATAACCATAACTATCACTCTAACATCGGTGTGGCTCCTTTTGAGGCTCTCTATGGTAGACGTAACGATTGGGTGGTTTAAAGTGGGACAGATGGCTTGGTTGGGCCCAGATCTGGTAATGGATGCTATGGGGGAGGTAAGATTGATTAGGGGAAAGTTGGAGAAATCCCAAGGTCGTCAAAAGTACTATGTCAAAGTGTGTAGAAGAGAGATTGAATTCAAAGTTACTGATTAGGGCTAATTGAAGGTTTCGCCCATGAAAAGTTTGGTTGCCATAGAAAATAGGAAATCAAATTCATGGTTTGTGAGTCTTCATAGGGTGTTGAGGAAGGTTAGTAAGGTTGCATACGAATAGGAAGTACCTTTGGATACAGATATGGTTCGTCTGATTCTTTATGTTTCTAGAATTGAGGAGGTTTGTTGGTGATTCATGTGTTATAGGACTCTTGAGGTTTTGGACGTTATGGATGATGAGTCAAATTATGAGGAGGTCTGGTGGAGAAGTTTGGTGGATACGAGTAAAGGTTGATTTGTGAGGGTGTAGAGTTTGTCAATGCCATTGGGAGAATCATCAAGTTGATAGTATCTCTGGGAAGCCGGAGTGGGCATGGAGGAGCAATATACGTACCATTTTCATTCTATTCAAGCTTATGATAACACGTCAAGTCCTTTTTATGAATTCCAAGTCATATGTTTCAACTCTTATGTCATTGCATGTATTCATAATTATATTGAGGAAGATCATGGTGATTTTGGCCTTTATATTGAGATTTTAAAAATGGTGTTTTAAGTGTGTTGTTGCATTTTGTTGGGGCTGATCTTTTTATGGTTACTCTTCTCTTGTACGTTTCTTTTACATTCGGGGACGAATGTTCCAAAGGAGTAGTTATTGTAATAACCCCATAAAGTGCTCGAAAAAAATGTGCCTTGGAAGTGTCCAGAATCGTAATTTCCATATATCTCAAAATTTGTAAGTGATATCAAAAATCCAACTTCGTATTCTTGATCGGGGGTTCAAATTGAGTAGGAAATGAGTCTAACACCGACTAATGAGCAAAAGATTATGAATTTCATTTTTCATAATTTTCCTTATCCGGAATTGGTCTGCGACAGTGCCATGACGCATAGATGTTGCGGACATGTATTAATTTTTCCTCTGCGATAGGTTTGCGTCATGGACTAGGTACAGACCTGTGTATTTTGCTGCCAGTGATTTTTATCTCGGTGCAAGGCTTTTGGATCTTGGGCCTAAGTGTTCCGAAACGTGGAAATACCTATACCTAGCCAATTTTCATCCTCGTATCATTCTAAAAATTCCAGAATACTCACTCAAACACTTAGTCATATATTTCTCTCAAAATTCAAGTACCAAATCCCTCTCCTGATCTTAAGGATTGCACTAAAGCTTCAAGTCTCCATCTCCAAGCTTCATCAAGTTCATCTCCAAAGTTAAGGTATATGGGTTTCTTTATTGGGTTCCTTTCACCCATGATGCCCATGCTCCCTTTTTACCTAAAATTACATGATTAAAAGTTGATTTACAAATAGGTCTTACTTATTATGAAATTCATTGCACAGTATGTTGGGGCTATGAATTGTGATTGTTTTACCATGTTTTGGACTACGAATCTAAGATCTAATGTGAGATTTAATGAAGGATTTTGGTGTGTATTACTTGAGGGTG
Organism: Solanum ossicruentum; assembly: GCA_025774065.1. Lineage (NCBI taxonomy): Eukaryota > Viridiplantae > Streptophyta > Magnoliopsida > Solanales > Solanaceae > Solanum > Solanum ossicruentum. The sequence goes on along the minus strand of JAOTQR010111022.1, from coordinate 244 downwards.
TTACTAAGTTCTTATTGATGGTTTTACATTAAATTTTATAGCATAATTACATTCTTTAACTGCATGGTTTTATACTATCACTACACACACTCTAAGTGTTTGATAAAATGTCCGATTATTGTTTCTTGAGGAATAGAAGATCCTATGCATGTCTTTTGAGTTGAATGACTATATTATGATCAGATGATGATGGAATGATGATGAAATGATGATGGAAAGGAGAATTTATATATGATGCTGAAAG
>JAOTQR010111021.1:31955-54874 GCA_025774065.1 Solanum ossicruentum | reverse complement strand
CAATATACTCATATAAAGGGCTTATGAACTATATGGTATGCCTTACCCTCATATGCACATATGTAGGGATTATGACCTAAGCTACTTCCTACCCTCATGTGCTATTTCATTATCTCTTGTTTATATGTAGGGGTTATGAACTATACTATCTCTTTACCCTCATGTACTACCCATTACCTACCAGAAGGGGGTTATGACTCATGCTATATTCCTCACGTTCTAGTACAAGGTATTTTAACGATCTAAGCATGTCATCTTATTATGTTAAACGAGCTATGTAAGTATGATTATTTTCAAGTATGTTTTACTACAAGCATTGTTCATACATGTCATATTGCTATTATGCTATTTATTATCATGATTACGCATTTTGATTATGTTGCCTATCTCTTGTTGTATTGCATCCTGCATAAATAGTATATTCCAATGTACTAATGCATACCCTATTCCTACATGATATCACTATGTAGGAACTGAAGCCCCACTTGAGCATCTCCACCCACGTGGCTAGTGCAGTTTCACTCAAGCTTGTTGGTGGGTCCTCTATTCCGGGGATATTACTTATGGTCTATTACGATGGATTAAACTATCTTTCTTTTATGTATACTTTGACTATGAGGGTGAGCCTGATTGCTTGTCTTGGCCCTGCTAAGTGTCCATGTTTAGAGATATTGTTGGACATGTTATGTATCTATACTATGATCCTTGATTCTCTTATTCTTGATGTTTATTATATATAAGTTTACCCTTAGTACCAGTTTCCCTTGTTTATGTTTATCTCTTATTGTCATTCTAATTTCTTCCGTGACCAAGGATGTCTTATGATGTGCTATGAGGCTTGTTTGAGGTTCCTTTGGTTTCCCTATTCGCTGGTCAAATCTAGGCCCTAGGCTTTGGTCATGACAAAATGGTATCGGAGCACTAGGTTGTTAGATTCTCAGAGTCCAACACACCCTATCTATTAGAGTCTTATTCATGGTTGTGTTGTGTACCACAACTATGAGTATGAGGCTGTGAGACATTTCAGGAGATGTTTCTCTTCTTCATGTTCTAAGTCATACCATAGAGTTGAAGTAATTTTTCCCTCCTACCATTTGTTCTTTGCCATGCTAGTTAATCATGTCTAACATGAGAGGAAGATGAGCGTGAGGCTCTCACTTTGCTTGCACAAGTTGCGGCCAACCAAGCCAATCAAGGGGCACAAGCCCCTCAGGCTCCTACCCCAGCTTGTCGGGTGAGAGACTTCTTGAGGATGAGCCCACCAGAGCTCTACCAGTCAAGGGTGGATGAAGACCCACAAGAGTTTATTGATGAGTTTTATAAGGTATTGACTATCACGGGTGTTAGATTGGAAGATAAGGCAGAGTTGGCGGCCTACCAACTCAAAGGAGCAACACAAACATGGTACAGTAAGTGGATGGAGGAAAAGGTAGTCAACAATATGGTTTTATGGGAAGAGTTCAATGCAACCATTCTTAATCAGTTCTTTCCTCTTGAGCTTAAGGAAGCGAATTGGTAGAATTCATGAATTTGAGACAAGGGTTAATGAGGGTGAGGGAGTATGCCCCCAACTTCAACTAACTCTCTAAGTATGCTCCACACTTGGTTGTTGACCCAAGGGCTTGGATGAACAAGTTCGTGATGGGTGTCTTCGACTTGGTGAATGAAGAATGTCAGTCTATGTTGATTAATGATATGGATTTGTGCCACCTCATGATTTATGCCGAACAACTTGAGGATGACATGCTTAGGAAGAAGAGGAGTGGAGAGTCTAAAAGGTTTCGGTTTGAGGATGATCAGTTCCAACAAGGTATCGAGTTTCAAGGTAAAGGGTCTTCTAGTGCTCCTAACAAGAGGCTAGCTATGGAAGGAAATGACAGGCCAAGATTCCAAGGAGGCAATGGTGGAATGAGTTTTCAAAAATGGCCACAATGTTGAAGGCATCATCATGGAAAATGCATAAAGAATTCAAGAGTGTGTTCCGGGTGTGGGAAAGAAGGTCACAGGCTTATTCATTACCCTTATATCCAGCACAAGGACAAGGAGGGCCATCCTCAAGGTTAAGGTGGTCAGTGAGTCAAGAGGCCCAAGGCGGGTATATTAATCAAGGATATGCTCAAAGACATAATCGCTTCTACCCTCTTTAAAGGAGGCAAGGGGTGGATGAGGCGCCCGATGCTACTACCTGTATGCTGAAGTTTCCTTGTTGTTGCTAGTGGGCTTCATATGTGTTCTGGATGGTTATGTGGATTTTTGGTGTATACCCCATTAGTGAGTCTATTGTTGCTCGATAGGTCTATGGAAATTATTTCGTAGTCACCTTGTATTTAGATCTGTCTTATGGTTTTGTTGGACGGGATGTGGTGAGTTTGAGATCATACTTGGAGTAGATTGTTTGCATGTATGTTATATCTCCATTTATGGTGGGGCCCATAGAGTTCGATTCCAGCTCCCTAATAACTCGTCTTGAGTGGTAGTGAAAGGGGTAAGTCCATCTCTTGTTTTAGGGTACAATTGATCTCCAAGGGATTGAATTTATCATCTTGTAAGAGTTATGGGTGTTGAGCCTAAGTTATTTCTATTGGGTTGTTTCTGGCGACCAATGAGCTATTAAATGTTCTTTTCGGTATGTTGAATTTTGGGTGGTGTCTTTTGCTTAACTTATGGCTTGTTCATATCTATAGGCCTCATGAATATAGTCTTTAATCCCTACCTTGTTATTTTGTGGTTGTTGTTGGTGATGATGTGTTGATTGCTTCCGGAAGTGGGGAGAGCTTGTGAATTGTTTGAGGGTGATATGAAATCGGAGGAGTTGAGGTTGCTTGGAAATTATGGAAATTGAAGAACTTTGGGTGACAAGAAGGTGGTGGTATTAGTACTTTGATGGTTCCGAATCTTCTATAGTTGAAGGGGCCTATTAAAATAAGGCTTTGATTTCCTTCTTGATAGAGTTGGATGTCTTGGTATAGGATGGTTGAGTGGAGGTTGTCTCCCAAGGGGGAGAATGTGACATTTGGTACTAAGTGGCTTGTGTGCATGTTTAAAGTTTATTGACAAAGATGGCTCCGGGAGTCGCTAGCCCTTTCATTATTCCTTACTGCTAGTGAGATTTGGCTATGTGGGTCTATTGGTGCTACAAAGGCTTGTAAGGGATGCTCCATGTTCTTTTTACATAAAGTCTTGTCTTATGAACTTGGTGGAATTCGGCTAGATGGATTGGAGGTCTTGAGGTGGTTTATGGTACCAAGTGGGTTATGTGTGATTAAGGTTGGCAAATGAGTTTAGGGTTGTGAGTCCTTAGAGAATGTAGAGGAAGATTGGTAAGGTTGCATACAAATGGGAGTTGCCTATAGATATGGTTGTGGTTGTCCTGTTCTTCATGCTTTTAGGATAAGGGGTGTGTTGATGACTCTAGTGTCAAAGAACTCTTGAGGTTGTGGGTGTAATGGAGGATAAGTTGGTTTAGGAGAATGTCTCGGTGGAGGTATTAGGTGGAAGGGTGGAAAAGTTGATAGATAAGGATGTGGTGTTCTTTAAAGCTCTTGGGGAGGTTTGTCTAGTTGAAAGTGTCTCTCAAGGAGCGGGCATTGAGGAATAATATCCATATATTTGTCATTTCTATTCAAGCCTATGATGACATGTCAAGCCCTTTCATAATTCCAAGCCTTAAGTTTTAGCCCGTATGTCATTTGCATGCATCCTTGTTTATGTTAACAAGTTCATGATGATTGTTGACACATATGTTTATGTTTGAGAATGGTATTTTAAATGTATTATTGCATTCTTGTTGGGGCTAATTTATTCATGATTACACTTCTCATATACATTTCTTTGACATTTGGGGACGAATGTTCCCAGGGGGGAAATACTATAACGACCCCAAAAAATGCTCGAAAATGTGCCTCGAAAGTGCCCGGAATCGTATTTTCCATGTATATAAAAATCAATGCGTGATATCAAAACTATGACTTCATATTCTTGTTCAGGGGGTCAAAATTTATGGGAAAAAGTGTCTAACATCGATTTTAGAGCGAATTATTCACAATTTCAAATTACAAAGTTACAATTTCTAGAATGTTTTGCGCGATACTAGCACGATGTGCCAGTGTTGTTTTTCTGTGCTTCTTTTGACTTTGGTCCAAGACTTATAAGTCTTGGGCCTAAGCCTTTCCATACGAGAAAATATCTATACTTGGCCATTTTTCTCCCTCGTATCATTATAAACATTGCCCAATACTCATTCAAACATTTATCCAAATATTTTACTCCTAAAATCAAGTCTCAAAACCCTCTCCAGATCTAAGGACTTTCTCTCAAGCTTCAAGTCATCATCTTCAATCTTTATCAAATTCATCTCCACAGCTAAGGTATATGGGTTTCTCTCATGGGTTCCTTTAACTCATAATGCCCAGGCTTCCTTTTCTGAAAAATTGCATGATTCAAAGTTGGTTTACTCATTGGTCTTATATATTATGAAATTCACTGCACACTATGTTGGGGTTTATGAAATTATGACTATTATACTATCTTTTGGGCCATGAATCTGAGGTCTATTATGGGATTTGATGAAGGGTTCTGATGTATATTGCTTAAAGGCTTCATTAAGTATCTTTTGATGGTTTTACATTGAATTTTCTAGCATGATTTCACTCTTGAATTGCATGGTTTTACACTAGCACTACACACCCTCTAAGTGTTTCATAAAATGTCCCAATAAGGGTTCTTGACAAATTGATGATCCAATGCATGTCTTATGAGTTTATTGACTATATGATGATGAAAGGAATGTACATATGTGTGTTTAAATCATGTAAAGCTCCTATGGTATTGCAAGTGAATTGTTAAGCTCTCATGTTGTTATGTTCTTTGGAATTGTTGATGAACTATTGGGTTCTTAAGCTAAGGTTTATGCTCATGTCAATTTTGAAGCCAACTAGAAGGTGTTATGAACTATGATATATGCTTTACCCTCCAGTTTAAAGCCAATTCCTACATATTGGGGTTATGAATTATGTTGAACTACCCTCATGTATGAATCAATCTACTTGTTTACTCATATAAACATGTAGGGGTTATGAACTATGTTGTAATCATTACCTTTGTGTTTGGTTTAAGGTTATGCAATATATACACATGTAGGGATTATGACTTATACTACCTTTAACCTCATGTGTTATTCATTCACTCATTTTACCATGATCTACTTGCCCTTGTGTATGATTTGGGGTTATGCAGTATACACATTTACTCATATCCACATGTAGGGTTTATGAACTATGTTGTACTCCATACCCTCATGTATGGTTTGAGGTTATGCAAGGTGCACACATGTTGGGGTTATGATCTATGCTACCTTCCACCCACATGTGCTATTCACTTACTCATTTCTATATGTAGGGGTTATGAACTATGATGTACTCCTTACCCTCGTGTATGATTTGGGTTTATGCAATATACTCATATTAAGGGGTTATGAACTATGATCTACTCTTTGCCCTCATGTATGATTTGGGATTATGTAATATACGCATATGAAGGGGTTATGAACTATGTGGTATGCCTTACCCTCATATGCACACATGTAGGGGTTATGAACTAAGCTACTTCCTACCCTCATGTGCTATTTCATTATCTCTTGTTTATATCTAGGGGTTATGAACTATGCTATCTCTTTACCCTCATGTACTACCTATTACTTACTAGAAGGACCCCCTTATACTAGGTAATTGAATGATTTTACCATGTCACCTTACTATGTTAAACGAGCTATGTAAGTATGGTTATTTTCAAGCATGTTTTACTACAAGCATTGTTCATGCATGTCATATTGCTATTATGCTATCTACTGGTCATGATTATGCATTTTGATTATGTTGCCTATCTCTTGTTGCATTGCATCCTGCATACATAGTACATTCAATCGTACTAATGCATACTCTATGCCTAGATTATATCACCATGTAGGAACTAGAGCCTTGTTTGAGCATCTCCACCCACGTGGCTAGTACGGTTTCACTCAAGCTTGTTGGTGAGTTCTCTATTCCGTGGAAGTTACCTAGGATCTCTTACTACATATTAAAGTATCTTTCTTTTATGTATACTTTGCCTATGAGGGTGAGCCCAGTTGCTTGTCTTGGCCACGCTAAGTATCCATGTTTAGCAGTGTTGTTAGACAAGTTATGTATCTACTCTATGAGCCTTGAATCTATTATTCTTGATGTTTATTATATGGAAGTTTACCCTTAATCTCAATTCCTCTTGTTTATGTTTATTTCTTACTGTCATTCTAATTGCTTTTGCAACCTAGGATGTGTAATGACATGCTATGAGGCTCGTTTGGGGTTCTTTCGGGTTCCCCATTCGTCGATCACATCTAGGCCCTAGTCTTGGGTCATGACACATTGTCCCCATGCTCTATTGGGCTTAACTACTTGCTCTATCCTTTCCACTATCCTTGTGAACCGTTGATATGAGAATATGCCTCCCGTGATAGTATCGGCACATGTTTGACTATTATTATCAAGAGTCCGACAGAAAATTTCCACTAAGGCACCATCCATGATCTTATAGTTCGAAACCATTCTCAAACATTTGGTGAACCTCTCCCATGCTGTGCTAATATAATCACCTGGAAATTGCTCAAAGATATTTATTTGGTCCTTAAGTTTGAGCTTTTTGGACCTTGGAAAGTATCTCTCTAAGAAGGCTCTTTGCAATTTTGTCCAACTGGTGATTAAGCTCTGTAGGAGTTATAACAATCATATTGTTGCTTTACTGGTAAGAGATAGTGGGAAAATACGTAACCAACAGTATCAATAGAAAGATTCTATATACCCATCACACTTTTACACACAGAAGTAACATTATGAAGATGGTTGTGAGGATCCTCAGTAGGTAACTCCGCAATCAAACCACAATTCTGAAGTATTTGGAGTAATCTACTTGACACTGTAAACTTAGTGTTGGCCAGTAGTGGTAGCAAACCTATAGCACTTGTAGTGTCCATGGCCTTAGGTTTCAACAGATATTGATTCCAACCATATGCATTCTCATTGGAATCCCTATGGTGTGGCCTATTGTCCCTTAGTGGTGGATTCTCCTCTCTACCCACATCATAATCATTTCGGTTCATGGCTTTACATTTGGTTGGGCCATTCTCCTTGCAACCTGTTGGATCTCAAGATTAATTGGAGTTAAAGGTCTTCTTTGGCTCCTTGTATTGGGCGAACACCTAGTATACCCTGCAAAAGCAACTAAACAACCAAAAACAAAAATAAAAGTAAAATAAAAGGGAATTAAGAAATCAACACTTGAATTAAATACTAGTGAACTCAAGTCAAAACCTTGCCATACTCCCCGGAAGCGCTGCCATTAATTTTGATCACGCTCAAACAGTACCTCTAACTTTGAGGATAAAGCGATCATTGTCGAATATAAAACCTAACCACAAGTTAAGGTCGAATCCCATGGGAATACGAGGCTTTTCCGCATTGATTCACCAATAATCATTCAAGCATCAAATAACTCTTTTATAAGGAGGGGGGTTTGCAATGATTGGTAGTAAAAACAACAATACTAATAAAACACTAGAGACAACCAAATAGGAGAGCAACTCGGGGAATTGAGTTCCCCATGATTCATTAACTCAAACACCCCAGATAACACAAACGAGAACATATCAACCGAATCTTGTCACACATTTCATTTTCCTATTTTTCGCAACCTTAATCCGGATCATAACACTAGGCAGGATTTAATGTTTGCCACCATTAAACAACAATCAAAATGAAGGAAAATGGATAATACATTCAAATACCCAACTCAAGAAGTGCAAATAATCTGGGTTAATAATCTAGCTACTCATTGTTTCCAAAACCCCAATTTGTGGGTTTCGCCACTCATGGCTTGGGCACACAAATCAATAATAAAATAAGAAGACATAGAAGATTTCTTACTCAAGAAAATTAAAGAACAATGAAACCCTTTTGAAATTAGAATCACAAGCTTGAATGATAAGATTAATCCACGAGTGAATCTAAATCCCCAAATTTGAGTCTCAAAGTAAACCCTTAGAAATTCTCTCTAAAACCCTCTTTACGTTCTACTAGGATATGAAGATCAATCTAAGAATAATGAAAACGAACTCCAAAAACTGCTTCTAAAGCCCTAACTTATACTATTTGTACTATTTACAAAAAGGTCCTTAAAATAATTAGAAAATCTGGTCGACATCTACTACAATTCGTACTTATAACTTGTAGGGTGACCTATGAGTCATAATCGGGCTTTCGGGTTTAGGATTTCGCATTTTAGACATCACTGTTACGATACTTCTCTACTATCCATAGTGTGGTCTATGACTCATAGTCTACTCTTGCACTTCTTGGTCCAATTTTAATCAACACTTTTAATTGCTACGATTCCCCCTTCTATGAGTGGAATAGAGGACTATGACTCGTACTTTGAGCTCGTATAACAGAACATCAAATTCTTAGATTTTTGTTTTTGAACACTGTTAATTGCTATGTGCCGCCCCTACGACTCGTAGCTTCGGCTACGATGCCCAGTTAGGCCCGTAGTGCTTAAAGATCAACCAAATCTACAACTTTTCACAACATCAAGCCAACCTGTATTTTTTGCAAAAATAAATATAAAATACATGAAAACCATAAAAAGTCGCGTTGAGAACACACAAAATCCCATGTTTCATGCATCAAATGGGCTATATTTTTGCAGCACATCAACGTGCTACTCCCAAATCTATGCCTCTATCTCCCAGATAGCCTCTTCAATCGTACAGTGCCACAACTCACCTTGTCTATCAGTATGACCCTGGAACACAACTTTCTAGTATCCCTTACTAAGATGGAAACCAGATCCTCAAAATATATCAGACATTTATCCAACTCAACTGTGTCATACAATAACACATGTGACTTTTCCGGAACATATCGACGCAACATTGATAAATGACATACTTGGTGCATGGAAGAGTAAGCTGCAGATAGGGCCAACTTGTAAGCAATTGGCCCAACCCATCTCAAGATCTCAAAAGGTCCAATATACTAAGGACTCAAGTTACCCCATCTCCCGAATCGCATGACCCTTTTTAGGGGTGAAACTCTCAAGAATGCCTGGTCACCAATCCAAAACTACAAGAATCGGCGTCTATGGTCAGCATAACACTGGTGCCAATTATGAGTTATCCTCATCCTATCCTATATAATATAGAGCCTATCAAGGGAATCCTAAAAAAATATGCACTTTACAGACTTGGATTGAAAGACTCTAACTACATAACTGGAGTACGACATTGTCGGTTGTATAATGGCTCAAATGAGGCCATCTGAATGCTGGTGTGATAGCTGTTATTATAAGCAAACTTTGCTAACAATAGAAGCTGGTCCCACAGACCCCCAGAATGTAACACAAATTCTCGTAACATATCCTCCAGAACATGTATAGTGCACTGAAAATGCCCATCAATCTAGGAATGATATGACATACTCAAATTAACTCGGGTGTCCAACTCTCATTAAAAAGCCTTCCAAAAACTGAAAGTGAATTCTGACTGTCTATTTGATATGACCGATATAGGTACCCTATGCAATCAGACAATCTCATGAATATAAACACAGGCTAACCACTCGGTACTGAAGGTAGAACAAACTGAAATAAAGTGTGTAGACTTAGTTAACCGATCAACTATCGCCTAAATTTTGTGATAACCCCTAAAAGTACGAGGAAGTCCCATACCAAATTCTATAGTCAAATGCTCCTACTTCTACTCGAGAATAGACAATGGTTGGAGTGTCATACTAGGCCACTTATGCTCAGCCTTAACTTGCTAGAAGATATGGCAATGTGATACATAGTCTGCAATATCTCTCCTCATGCCATCCCACCAGTAAGGCCATCTCAAGTCATAGTACATATTAGTTGTACCCCAATGAATAGAGTATCGTGAATCGTCTGTCTCCTTTAGAATCAACTATGTCAAATCCCCTACTCTAGGAACACATAATTAACCATCAAATCTCAGCACCCTACGACACACTATCTCAAAAACCTACTAGCAATTCATCCTCAAACTGATAGGCCTAGATCTAAAAAACTAGTGAAGACTGAGCCCCAACAAAGGCCAGTACGCAGTTGGAGTCTGCAATATCCAGTTGGACCAACTGGTTAGATAGGGGGCGTGAAGGATGTTAAACTGAATGCAATGCAACTATGCAACTTTCTAATTCCACTGAAGAATTAAACTACTCCCCCTGTTGTCAGACTAGATGTCCAAATGCAATGATTGTTCCTCAATTGCCAAGTGTGCTAGGCTATCCATACTCACCGTTATTCGACTAAAGGCATCTGTTCCATGTTTCCCTTGCCCAGATGTTATACTATAGAAATATCATAATTAGTTAAAAACTCAATCCACCATCTCTGTTGGGAATTCCAGTCCCACTGAGTCATAAGCTATTAAGCTCTAGTGGTCTGTATAGATATCATAATCCACTCCATAAGATAATTCCTCTAAATCCTAAGCGTAAACAGTATCCCCCCAACTCTAAGTCTTGAGTGGGGTAGTTACACTCGTAGGCTCGTAATAGGTGAAAAGTATAAGCAATAACTTAACCATGTTGCATCAATAAATAACCCAACTCGACATGGGTGGCATCATAATATACCACGAATCTCTATACTTTAATAGGGAGAGTCAGAATAGGAGAAATAATCAACAACTCCTCCAACCTAGAAAATTTGGCTTCACACTCTTTGAACCATACAAATGTCATTCACTAGCGATTCAATCCAGTCAGCAAAGCGGTAATAGTAGAAGCCCTCAACAAACTGCTTGTATTACCTTGCTAATCCAATAAAACTTAGAATCTCTATCAATAAAGTAGGCCTAGGCCAGCCACAAATTGCCTCGACCTTAGCCTGATGCGCACTCATAGCCTCGCCAGACACCACGTGACGTAAGAAGGTCACAAACTCAAGCTAAAACTCACATTTAGAATATTTAGCATAAAACATGTGATGGTAGAGTGTTTGTAGCATAGTAAAAATATGTTGGGCATGCTACTCTCGACTTGGTGAATATACCAGAATATCATCTATAAACACCATAACAAAAGAGTCTAGGTATGTCCAAAAAACCCATGTTATCAGATCAACCTAAGAAAATACTGAGTCCCTTTGCAATAGACCAAATAAATCATCAATAAGCAATAGAGGATAACGGTTCTTCACCATCACCTTATTCTGTTGTCGATAGTTAATACACATTTGGAGATTCTCATCTTTCTTTTTCATAAATAAGATAGGAGATACCCATGGAGAAACATTTGATCGGATGAACTCCAGAACTAAGAAACTCTGAAGCTGTAAACTAAGCTCCTTAAGCTCTACAAGACCTATTCGGTATGGAGGAATAGATATAGGCTTATTGCTCGGCTCCACCTCTATAGCAAAATCAATCTTCTGCACAGGTGGAAACCATGGCAAATCTACCGGAAACATATTAGGAAACTCACAAACAATAAGTACAGACTCTATAGAAGAGATCACAAATGTCAAATCATGCACATGAGCCAAATAAGCTGAACACCTTGCTAACATCAATCTTTAGGCTTGAATATGTGATATAATACTAAGTGAAACCCGACTCACGGACCTCTGCCAAACTATTGGAGGTAACCCCAGCATCACCAAGGTTACAATCTTTTCATAACAATCTAATATAACATGATGTGGGGTAAACCAATCCATACCCATATAAGGTCAGAGTCTATCATGTCAAGCAATATCAAATTAACGCATGAACCAAAGCCCTTAGGAGTGATCGTACAACCTCTGAAAACTTGCTTAACCATATGTTAATCTCTATTGGGGTCAATACATGAATCTGAGAGGAAAGGCTTATGAGTCACACCCAGGTAAGCAACATTTTGTACAGAAACACAAGAATATATTGAACCTAAGTCAATTAAGGTTGACGCTAGCTACTAGCATACAATAATCACATGTATAATAGCCTCATTAGAAGCCTATACCTTGGCTCATGCTGACACGACACAAAAATAGCCCTGATGGTTTGCTCCTGACTTTAGCGCCCCTTGCAAGATCTTTGGTGTCCTGTTGATAACCCTGATGGTCCCTGTACTGATCGTCCCAATGACTACAGTGCTGACACTTGCCCCTACCACCTAGTGTATTCGTTAACCTGGTAGGATATAGGGCTGTAAGTGCTTCCCTCTACTCTGGACAGTCTCTGACCAATGATCTGGTGCTCCACACCTAAAACAACCCAATATAGCCCTATCTCTATTGTCACGATCGTACTAACCTGATTCAGCTGCCTTGGAACCCTAACTACCTGTAAAAGATGGCCAAGTTGGCCCTTAAAAGCGGATTCACATGCCTTTTGTCTACTTCTGGTATGATTATAGGAACCACCCCGACTAGAAGTACCCAGGCTCTACTGGACACCTTCCTAAATCTGTAGCAATTCCTGGTATGGTCGGTTGGTCTGACCCTGCAAAGCTTTTCTTAAAGGCCTATCCATCAACATTATGATTACTGTTTGGGAGCCAGTAAACTCTACCTTATCTAGATTTCTTATTGTTGCTTCCTAGGGCCTTCTGATAAATCCACTCTAGAGCTTGAGCATAATCGACTATGTCTAGAAAAGAACATTACCAAGTCATCAGTATATGTATGCCCATCCTCAAATGGGGACTCAGCCCTCACACAAAATAGTGAATTCGCTCCTCCTAGGAAGGAAAAATAGCTGGAGCCTACAGACAGAGCTCATGAAATATGATCTAATACTTAGACACATACATTTATCCCTGCTTAAGCCATATAAATTGATCCTGATGATGACATTTGAAAATCCTGGGCATAAATCTTTTCATAAAAGACTCTATGAACTTTTCCCAAGACAATGATAGAGCATCTACTGGCCTAGTATCCCGGCATGTACACCATTACTATTTGGCAGTAGCATTGAGCTGATAAGATGTAGACTCAACACTATGGGACTCCAGCAACTACAAGGCAGGTAATCACTCCTTACATGTTGTCAAGAACTCCTAGACGTCTTTCTTTGTAGCTCCAAGAAACCTCAGTGGAGCCAGTCTCAAGAAGTATCCCAGTAGCCGCTGGACCTAAAATTGTGCGGCTCCCTCCAGCTGGGCCAAAGCCCCTAGAATAATAGGCTCTTCTAGTGCCTAAACTAGAGGGGTTGGAGCTGGTGTTATGCCCTGTTACAGGACTCCAAGTGCTGCTAAGAACTATCCAAGAACAACCTGCACATCTGGCATGACTATAAAAGTTGTTGGGGTGCTGGTATCTTTGGTTGTGGCTGAGCTGGAGCATCCGATTTCCACTCCTCTACCATGGGGACTACTTATGACTAAAGACTGATGGTGTGGCCCAACATAGTCCCTAAACCTGCTCTCTACATGTCCTATCTGCAAAAAACAAACAAGGTTAGATTTTCAGAAATTGAAGGATCATTGACAAAATGCACAAAAAGAATCAACAACATAGAAAGGTCCCTAACCATATTGTGACCTCTTGGAGATAACCCACAGATATCATTAGACCTATCTATAGTACATTACTAGATGGTGACTCTATACAGGTAATACCTGTGCACCTTAGACTTTGATACCAACTTGTCATGACTAGATCCCAATCATGATGATGCTTACTAGGCCCCACTTGCTACCAAGTTGATTCCCCACCCAAGGGTACCTATTGTAGTATCTAGTTATGCCCAAATGACAGAATGATAACATAATAAGAGAATCTACCTAGAATTTGGAAGTCAACTATATAGAATCACAATAATGTAAGGATATCTATAACCAAAAACATAATATAATATATATGCAACCCTAGAGTGCTCCTAGAAAATATATAATATTACTGTATAAGGCCAGAGCGTGAAAACAAAAAACGATCATCATAAGAAAGAGACTTATGAAGCCAGATCTATCACCATTCACCAATAGAAGTCTCCTATGCTCCTAGGTCCCAGAGATCACCTCCCCTGACTAGTACCTTGAGCTACACCATGGGAAGATGTTGAAGTAGGGGTGAGTACAAGAATAAGGCACCCGGTAGGCATCATCGACCAACTGAATCAAATAAATGCATAAGGAAGCTTAAATGTATCTAAAAATATTAGTCCCATAAAATCACCCTATAAACTTAACTTAACCAATAACATCAAAGACAAATAACACCATCCGATGAAACCGAGTGCACCCATGTCACAACTATCACTAAATAAGGACCTAATATTATACACTAGTGTAAGGCCCAAATACAAATGCATGTACAACATCCGAGCCCCTATAAGCTTGGAAGGCATACTTGTGCACAATATAACTAACAAATGATCACTAGAACCCCAGAAAATAATCTTAGAGCTCAACTCCCCATATCATAAGATCAAGGGTCAGTTGTACGTGGGTGCTAGGCCCTAGTGTTTAAGCCTAGACGCCCCTGACCCCTATAAGCCTAAAGAGCACACCTACTCATAATCAGGTTATGAATAGGTGAATAGATCCATGGGTAAGGATTGAACCTTCGACCCTAACACCATAACAATAATTGGGCTCTCGATTTGTTCAGAAACTAGCCCCATATGAGGACTCGAACTACTAATATAACCTGGGGACTTGAACCCCAGGACTTTCGACCTAGCCTCTATTCAGAAAGTCAGCCAAGGCCAAGTTGTCTGACCATAAAGATATGAAATGACCCCATAAAGTGCCCGAAAATATTCCTTGGAAACGCTCGAAATCATAATTTCTGTATATCACAAAATTTGTATGTGATATCGAAAATCTGACTCATATTCTTAATCAGGGGGTCAAATTTTGTGGGCAGTAGGTCCAACCCCTATTTAAGAGTAACCATAGAAAAATATGAATATCACAAAAATGTGATTTCCAATGACGATCAACGCCCCAGGAGCGACGTGCCAAGGGAGCGCTGCAGTGTATTTTGTGCACTGTTTTTGTTGTCTGGTCAAAGGCCTTTGGGTCTTTGGCTTAAGTGTTCCCATGCATGCAAAAACCTATACATAGCCTTATTTCAGCCTCATATTATTCAAGACATTCACAAATAATCTCTCAAATACTTAGTCAATATTTCATCTCCAAATTTCAAGTCTCTAAACTCTCTAGATTCTAAGGTTCTCTTACAAGTTTCAAGTCTCCATCTTCGATCTTGTTCAAGGATTTTCCAAAGCTAAAGTATGTTGGTTTCTTTCACCCATGATGCCCAAGCTTCCTTTTACCTAAAATTGCATGATTTAAAGTTGATTTACTCATGGTTCTTACTTATAATGAATTTCATTACACACTGTATTGGGGTTTCATGAAATTATAGTTGTTTTAGCATGTTTTTTTTATGAAGATAAGTTCTATTAGGAGATTTGATGAAGTGTTTTGATGTATATTGCTTGAGGGTGTTACCAAGTAACTATTGATGGTTTTTCATTGAATTTTCTAACAATATTATACTCTTGAATTGTATGTTTTTACACTAGCACTACACACCTACCAAGTGTTTGATAAAATGTCCCGTTAATGTGTTTTAGAGCATTGAATGTCTCATGCATGTCTTATAATTTAAATGACTTTATGATGATGAAAGGAACATATGCATATGATATTCTCCTATGTAATATTGGAATGTGACCATGCCTTGCTCGGGGGGTTAAGAGCTCGAGTAACCATGTCGAGAGATTTGTATCTTGAGACTAACCAAGGGGTTATGCCTTGGTAATTGAAGGACATAGTGGAAGATGGTAAGGTGTAGGTTTTCTCCCAAGTGGGAGATGGTACCCTTAGATACCAACGTAGGTTGTGTGCCTTGTATTGATGACTTGAAGGAAAAGATTCTTGATGAGGATCATGGTTCTTCTTACTCTATTAACCCCGGGTCTACTAAGATGTATACAGATTTGAGAGAGGTGTATTGGTAGGGAGGAATGAAGAGGGACATGGCCAATTTTATATCCGATTTCCATAGTTTCAAAAAAGTCAAAGTCGAAAACTAAAGCCCGGGTGGCCTAACCCATGACAAAGTGATTCCTGCTTAGAAGTGGGAAGAGATTATTATGGATTTTGTGGTTGGGTTTCCTAAGACTAGAAAGGATTTTGATTCCATTTGGATTGTCGTTGATAGGATGATAAAATTATCCCACTTCCTACCACTACACATGGGGCTGACAATTATGCTAGAATGTACATTCATGACTTGGTGAGGTTGCATGGTATTCCCTTGTCCATAATATCAGATCGTAGTGCACAATTCACTTCACACTTTTTCAGGTTCTTCCAAAGAGGTCTTGGGACCAAGGTAAAGCTTAGTATGGGCTTTCACACTCAAATGGATGGCCAAGCCAAAAGAACTATCCAAACACTTGAGAACATGCTTAAGGTTTGTGTATTGGAGCTTAAGGGTAGTTTGGGATAAACATATTCCATTGATTGAGTTTGCATATAACAATAGGTATCGTTCTAGCATCAGAATGGCTCCTTTTGAGGCTCTCTATAGTAGATGTTTAGATCACTGGTTGGGTGGTTCAAAGTTGGATAGACGGCTTTGTTGCATCCATATCTAGTTATGGATTCTATGGAGAAGGTGAGGAAGATTAGAGAAAGTTTTAAAACATCCCAAAGTAACCAAAAAAGTCTTATGTTGATGTGGAAAGGAGGTAGCTTGAGTTTAAGGTTAGTGATTGGTCTATTTGAAGGTGTCACCCATGAAGGGTGTGGTTTATTTTGGTAAGAAGGGCAAGTTAAGCCCTAGATATGTGGGTCCTTATAGGGAGATGAGGAGGATTGGTAAGGTGGCCTACGAGTTGGATTTGCCTTGTGAAATGGAATTGGTTCATCTAGTCTTTCATGTGTCTTATGTTGAGGAAGTGTGTGGGTGATCCTAATGCTATTGTACCTCTTGATGTTGTGGGGATAGTTGAAGAAAACTTGATATATGAAGAGATTTCAGTAGAGATCTTGGATAGACAAGTGAAGCGGTTGAGGAACAAAGATGTGGCTTTTGTTTAGGTCCTTTGGAGGAATCAACAAGTCAAAAGTTCTACTTGGGAGGCCGAAGCGGACATGCAAAAGCAATACCCCTATATTTTCCATCCTACTCAAACCTATGGTACTAATTCTAAGTCTTTTATGTGATTTCATGTCTCATGTTCCAGCCACTAAGTCATTTGCTTAGATTCATGTTCATATTAACGAAGTTCATGGTGATTTTACACTTATGTTGAGATTTTGAAAATGGTGTTTTGAGTATGTTGTTGCATTCTTGTTGGGGCTGATTTCTTCATGATTACTCTTCCCGTATATGTTTCATTTACAATCGGGGATAAATGTTCCTAAGGGAGAGATATTGAAACGACCCTAAAAAGTGATCGAAAATGTACCTCGAAAGCGCCTTGGATAGTAATTTCCATATATCTTAAAATTCGTGTGCGATATCAAAAAATTGACTTTATTCTTGTTCATCGTGTCAAATTGAGTGGGGAATGCATCTAACCTTGATTTAAGAACAACCATAGAAAAATTTGAAAATCGTAAAATGCAATTTCCAGTGACGATCTGCCCCTTGGCGCAATATGCCAAGGGTGCGATATAACGTATTTGGTGCACTATTTTTCTTGTCCGGTCAAAGGAATTTAGGTCTTGGCCGTAAGTGTTCCCATATGTCAATATACCTATACTTAGCCTTATTTCACCCTCATATCGTTCAAGACATTCGTAAGTACTCTCTCTAACACTTAAGACAATATTTCATCTACAAATTTCATGTTTTTAAACTCATCTAGATTTTTAGTTTCACATACAATTTTCGAGTCTCCATCTCCAATCTTCTTGAAGGATTCTCCAAAGCTAAGGTATGTGGTTTTTTTCATGGGTTCCTTTCGCCCATGATTCCCAAGCTTCCTTTTACCTAAAATTGCATGATTAAAAGTTGATTTACTCATGGGTCTTAATTATTATGAATTTCAGTGCACAATATGTTGGGATTTCAGAAATTATGGTTATTTTATCAAGATTTGAGTTATGAGTCAATGTTCAATTCTGAGATTTGATGAAGGGTTTAGATGTATATTGCTTGAAGGTGTTATCAAGTTTCTATTGATGGGTTTACATTGAATTTTCAAGCATGATTACACTCTTGAATTACATGGTTTTACACTAGCACTACATATTTGCCAAATGCTTGATAAAATGTCCGGTTAATGTATTTTGGAGGAATTGAAGCTCCCATGGACATCTTATGAATTGAACGAATTTGTGATGATGAAAGGAACTTATGTATATAATATTCACCAATATAGTGTTGGAATGTGACCATGCCTTGCTCAGGGTGTTAGGAGCCCAGGTAACCATGTCGAGGGGTTAGTATCTTGATACTAACCAAGAGGTTATGCCAATGTAACCGGGTTGAGGGGTTAGTACCTCAATCAGCAGAGGTGTTAGGTTGTGAGTGTGCACTAACCAATCAAGGGGGTTCGTACCTTGGTAACCAGGTTGAGGGAGTTATTCCTCAATCACCAAGGGAGGTAAGGTGCGATGATCTACCAACCAACCGAAGGGGTTTTTACCTTGGTAACCTTCGGGTTTTATTTGTTGCTCTCTTCTTGCACCTTGTATTATATTCTATGTAATCATGTTTTAATTGAGAATTGATCAAACATGCCATATTGCTAATACGTAATCTATTGCCTACTATTATGCATTTTGGTTATGATGCTTAACTCTTGTTGCATTGCACCTACATAATTATTACATTCAAACGTACTAGCACATACCCTTTGCCTACATGATGTTACCATATAGGAATCGAAGCCCCGCTTGATCATCCTCCTCCACGTGGCTAGTACGACTGCTCTCAAGCTCTTTGGTGATTCCTCCATTTCGGGGACGATTCTTTTGATCTCATACTCTAAGACTATCTATCTTTAATGTATTTGTTGACTATGACGGTGAGTCCGGTACCTTTTCTTGGCCCCTACTAAGTATTTAAGTTTTAGATATGTTGTGGGACATGTTTTGTGTTATGGCATGAGCTTTGACTCTATCTCGACTCTTGATGTTTATGAAAGTTGTCGCTTAGCCCCGTTTACCCCTAACTACATTTTTTTATTGTATTTTGTTGTTTTGGCGACCAAGGATGTGTAATGATATGTTAAGAGGCTTGCATGGTGTACCTTTGGGTTCCCAGGCACCATATCACGTCTAGGCCCTAGGCTTGGGTCGTGACAAGATAATGGTGGGACATACCCCTAATGGGAGAAAAAAATACCTGAAAGATAGTCAACACTGTCTCAGCTTAGAATATCAATCACAGGGCCCATTCCCAACACGTAGTCATTGCGGTCCCGAACTCAAGGTATCTACAACATGTACCTTACCCATAATGAAATCAGCAAGGTCACCAATGCAAACTATCAATTGGTGCTCGGTCCTAGGAATCAACATTCAAACCCTTACATCTAAGTCATGGTCACCGGATGTAGAACCCTATGGCACATAACCTCGGGACTCAGAAAATCAGACATGGACATTGGAGCTTAACAACATTGGGAGCTTTATCTATGACCTAAGATATCATACAATCTCTCTCTCAATTAGCCTGTTCGGATCGAACTCCAAACTCATGTCTTGCCTAAAGTAAATGTAGGCAACAATGCTCACAACATAGGTATTCTCACACAAACCAACCCCTACGCCTACAATTATTAGCAACAAATGTTAAAAACAACTCATCCCTAATCTCTTGTAAATAGAAAACCATGTCCAATAGCTAACGAGAATACACAAGAGCGTAAACTTCAATAATCGAGATTGAATTGGGCCAAATAGGAACCTATGATAACACCTAGCCAATCATCGAAAATGGAAGTAAGAATTAAGTACTAATAGGATTTTCCTAAGTGCCCACAACAGCTAGCCCAATAGAATCATAGTATGTCAAACATCAAGTCATAATATTGCAAAAAAATCAACAATTGGTCAAATAGTAATTATATCGCACCCATATCTGGCAACACACCCACAAATAATAGTGACGAAATAATACATACTTTCCCCATGTCATTGGTCCATAAATGACCCATATTAGGCTTCCCTGTATACAATAATATCTACTATATATGTGTGTGTCTGTATGTATGCATATATATATGTATATATATATATATATATATGTGTGTGTGTGTAACCACACAGAGTACAATCCCACAACCATACACACTATGCATATCACGAACACTAGAATCTCAAATACATTTCAGGCTCAACATGCATGCAATTCCACTCAATCTATTTTAGGGAGAGCCTAGCTTACCTAGAAATGTTGCCTCAACTCTAAATTAGCCCGGCCACGCTTTACCTTCCTAACACTTTGTCGAAGTTGTTCATCATTAAAAATGTAATTTTCAAATTAACATGGTCAGTTTGATTGTGTTGTTTTGAAAAATTAGTGAAATTAGGCAAAAAGTGCCCAAAATAGGAAGAATCGAAACTATGTCCAAAATTCAGAAGAAATCACAAAAAATGTTCACCAAAATAACCTAAGTCTACAACCAAAACTTTGGCCCAAAATTGGTCCTTGAAGGCTAAGAAAAAGCCCAAAAGCAAAGTTGAAAGGTTTAGCGAAAAAAATATTCTTTTCCAAACTTCCTCAGTCTAAATTCTAAAAACTGGACAACTATAGCCAATACCCAGCATATAATCACATTTCACTAAGAACATAGAATAGTTTAAAATTTCAGTCTATTCCTTCAAGAATCACTTACAAATTTAACATGCAATGGTTTTCACTGTTCTGAGAAGTACAACAGTTAAAACACAGAAATTACCTCAAACATATGCCAAATCCAAAAATCAATCTCACCACAACCTTCCATGTGGAATTCCGAGCCATATGGATCTTTGGACTTAAAATGAGAATTTTATAGCTATTGCAAGATTGGAGTACATGTTGTTCGCAACAGCTAAACCTATATACACATATAGGCCTCATCGTACTTCTCTGCAAACATGGAGCAAGCACCAGGAATGTAGAGGCATAGGTCATTTACCCTTCTATACGAATGTGAAAGGCTCTTCATGAATATGGAGAATTAGCAGGACCACCTCAATGAACGCGGCCTTGACCTCCACGAAAATGGAGGGTAACTATTGCTAGTATTGCACCAGCAGTCCCCAAAAGGTCTCTGAGCTATTCCCAACCCTCCTGATATCCAATTTATGCAAACAAGTGTTGTAACCACCCAAATTTCAACATTTCAGACCCAATGGTGCAGTCAAAATTCTAATGGTACATCATACCAAAAAAGGAGGGTCCCTCTTCTTTTTAGCTAAATTTAGCTCAACGAACATAGAGGTTCAAAATGTAACCAGATGGCCCTGTCAACCGATGGAGGGTTGTTTCAAATTATTTTTGTCATTCTCGAGCTGACAGCTAGTAGTATTCCATTACAACATATTAAGATGGTACTTAAGCAAACATTTTGGCTTCTGGTAGAACTCAATTAGCAACTTTTAGCTCAAATTCAAACTAGGACCCTCCGCATTCGAACCAGACACACTCCTCATATAAACAGGCCATTTTAGGACTGATGGAACCCTCAAAATTCCATTCTAAGGTCCTTTACTAGGATTTTATTAGAAATCTAATTTCGGCAGCTTTGACTTCTTGCTAAGATACGGACTTGCACAATTCTCAAACCAAACACATAATAGCCATTCCAATAGTCCCAACAGGTCATTCTATGTCTGAGTTCACTATATAGAAGCACAGAATAATACAAATAATCTATAAACCCAAAATAAACCAGCAAGGTCATTATAGGGGAGTTTTATCCAAAGCATCACCTTTGACCAGGTTGAGCGAAAAGAAGGAGAAGAGATGTGGGAGGAGCTTAAAAAGATCATCTTATATCGGCTACTTTCTTAACATTATTGGAACATTTTGTTGGGTTTGCTGTCTATTGTGATTCCTCATATGCTAATTTGGGTTGTGTGTTGATGTAACATGGTAAGGTCATAGTATATGTTTCTAGAAAATTGAAAATGCTTGAACATAATCATCAAGCTCATGATCTTGAATTGTTTGTCGTAGTATTTCCTCTGAAGATTTGGTGTCACTATCTTTCTGGGTGCATGTTGACATATTTGTCGACTACAAAAGCTTGCAATATATGTTTTGCCAAAATAACTTATATCTAAGGCTAAGGAG
Organism: Solanum ossicruentum; assembly: GCA_025774065.1. Classification (NCBI taxonomy): domain Eukaryota; kingdom Viridiplantae; phylum Streptophyta; class Magnoliopsida; order Solanales; family Solanaceae; genus Solanum; species Solanum ossicruentum. The sequence goes on along the minus strand of JAOTQR010111021.1, from coordinate 32,584 downwards.
GTGTCTTCATCTCCTAAAAGATTATGACATGAGTTTATTATATTATCCAGGCAATGTAAATGTTGGTTGTCTATGGGCAGTGCTGCTCATGTTGATGATGAGAAGAAAGTGTTGATTAAATATGTACGCCATTTGACCTGTTTGTAGTAAGACTAAGTAGCTATAATGAGGTTGGAATTATTATCACAACCTAAGCGAGGGTCGGACCGTAACACACTGAATGACAACCCGAATAAGCCTCACCCAATCCTCGTAGTATTCATCAAGTATTTAATAGGTAATAGAACAATTAAAATAAATTAGTGGAAACATAAGGCTAGGATTTAAGGGTGATATCATGTTATAAGGAGAAAAGATACCAACGATGAGTTAATTACACTTTTGACCAATAATACCTCTAGTCATAGAATAGACGAGGGCTATGACATGCACAGAGCTCACCCTTAAATGAAATAGAAACTAAAGTCTCAATGGCTAAAGACATAAAAAGATAGAAAGTAAGTAGGTTTATCTCCGAAGCATGAGAATTCACCAAACTAGATCTTCAATAAATCCAATAGATTAGTATATGGGATGCAATGCAACAGAGGAATCCATAAATATCAGAATAAGTTATAGAAATATCATAA